>VZTZ01031708.1:307759-399932 GCA_013400955.1 Drymodes brunneopygia
GACTTTTTTTTTTTTTTTTTTTTTTTTTTTTTTTTTCCCAAGCTAGGAGACAGCAAACCGGAGGATCTATGTGTTTAATTACTGGATGCTACAGAAAGACTGTAATTACACCATTTGCACTCCGGCTGATTCCACCCCATTCTCCCAATTCATTTAAGTGCAAACAGCGTCGTTAGCTCCCTAATCAGAAAGTCTATAAATACAGCAATCGAGGCACTAAGCACATCCCTACCAGCCCCCCAAAAGCAGGATTAAGGACCTACAGTGCATCCTCATCCCGGCTGGTCGAGGGCATGCAGGACCCGGGGAAAAGGATGCAGAACTGGGGTGCACACCCAGGCTCAGCCTGTTCAGAGGTGCAGGAAAGAGGGTGCACCCCAATGCCCAGCCAGCCCAGAGAGTTCAGGATCCTGGCAAGGAGATGAAGGATACAAACTACCTCTCCATGCCCAGCCGGTACAAAAAAGGTGCGGGACTCAGGAAAGGAGGTGCGGGATCCAGACTGCACCCCATGCCCAGCCCAGTCCAGAACCAAGGTGCACCTTATTCCCAGCTGTCCCATGGAGGGCAGGGCAAGGGGACAGGGGACCCAGCCTGCCCTGACAGTCACGGAGCTGCAGCATCCGGACAAGTGGGTGCAAGACCCGGGCTGCCACCCCATGCCCCAGGCAGTCCAGGATCTGGAAAGCAGCTGCTGAATCTGGGCACCCCTACACCAAATCAGCCCGGGGGATGCAGGACCTGGGCTGCATCCCATCCCCAGCTGCCCGGGGATGCAGGATCCGAGAAATAACCCTGATGCCAAGCCGCTGGCAGGGTGCAGGATCCGGGGTGCCCCCCGTGCCCGTGCAGCCTGTGCCTGCAGCATCCAGGTGAGCAGAGAAGCCGGGCTGCAGCTTCTTGCCCAGCTGGTCCGGGAGCTGCTGGATCTGGGAAACAACAGCGATCCCGAGGGGTTTGAGTGGGTGCGGGACACGGGCAAGAGGATGCGGGACAGGGGCAGGAGGATGCGGGACACCCACGCCCACCCAGCTGGGGATTGCAGGAGCCGGGGTCCAGCCCGTGCCCACCGCTCCCGGCAGCGCAGGACGAGAGGAACATCCCCGCTCCCGGGGCGGTGCGGGACGCGGGCGGGGGGAGGCAGGACCGGGGTGCGGGATGCAGGGAGCACTCACATCGAGGATGACGGAGGTGCCCTTCCTCTGGGCGGCGGCGGCGCCCGGGGCGAGCAGCTCCCTGTCGGCGAGGCCCTTGTCGCCCATCCTGCCGGCCGCCCAGCGCAGCAGCCCGTCCAGCCCGCGCAGCGCCGGCGCCGGCTTCCGCAGCAGCTTCTGCACCCCGGCCCGGCAGTACCGCGCTGCCTGCTCGCACATCGCTCAGCCCGGCCTCATCCCGCCGCCGGGACTCCCCCTCCTTCTCCTCCTCCTCCTCCTTCTCCTCCTCCCACAGCCGCTCGGCGGGCAGCGGGCGGGTCCGCGGGGGGACCCGCGGGGGATTCTGCCCGAGGAGCAAGGGGGGAGTTTTGGGGTGGGGGTAGATCAGTCCCCCGGGCTCCAGCACAAACCACCCTTTTAGGGATTTTATATCTAAAAAGATTATATTCTCTCCCCTCCACAGCCTCTCTACCCCCACAACAGATTTTAGCAGCTCTTTGTAAGGGCAGGTGAGAACAAATTTGTTGCTAGTAAACAAAACTTGCCCCTGAACTCCTCTCTCTTCTCCAAAAAGTCCCTACTCAATGAATAGCCAGTGATTTCAGGTGGGTTATTGCAGCATCTGTGGCTACAGCATTGATCACAGTCCTCAGCTGGAAAATATTCCTGACCCTGTAATTCTGTATTGTGAGGATATTCCTTTGAGATGCTCCTTGTGCTCAGCTTCACAGGTCAAGATTTAGACTTGCAGTAGAGGCAATAAGTCTTCTGGACAAAATGGCACTAAATCTTTTCATTTCCCACTCCACACCTGAGGAGGTGCTCCCAGTTTGAGTTCAAACCGGGAAAGGAACCAAAGCAGGAGAGCTCAGACCCAGATACACTTGGAGGTTTCCCCAGAGTTCTGGAGTAGCCCCAGGCTCCGAATGGCCTTTCCCACATGCAGCAGCCAGACCCTGTCACAGGCAGCTCTAGAGGACCTCATGACCCCACATTTGAGCACCTCTGTCACAGGAGCCAGCATGCCCAGCACCCTTTGCAAGCATTTCACACATCTCACACCGAGTCCTGTGCCTGACCAACAGCATGACCCCTCCCAAAGGCCTGACCAACCACTGCTGTAAGTGAAACAAACAGCAGTCCATTATTTCTTTCAGTTGAGCTTACACATAGCAGTTCACCAGACCCTCAGAAAAGCCTACATGGAGGAAATATTTAGTTGTTTCTTCTAATCACCCATCTTTATTCAGGTAAATTGAGGTGAATTTTTTGTGTTTGAGGTGACAGGTGGGGAATGTGCATTTTCCTCTCAGCTACTGCTCAAAGAAAAGTGAGTGGGAGCCCAGTTCTTTCTGCTGGATTACATGGAGAATAGCTGGAAGCTCCTAAAAGCTTTTTAAACAAATGGGGCACAGAGAAGCCCAGCAGTAGGTCAGGACCCCCCCGGGTTGAGCCCCTCTTTCACCAAGCTCTTGCCTTTCATGGTTTCCTTCTCCAGCAATACAAAGCTCATGGGGGAAAACAGAGGAAGTTCAGGGGTTTGTGTTGGCTCGTGGGAGCCGTGTGGAGCACTTCAATGGCTCTGTGCTCTTTCACAGGGATGCTCAGAGCAGGCTGGTGCACAACCCAACCATCACTCAACTCCCAGTCACATCTCACAGCAAAGCCAAGCCAAGACACATCTTGTCCTCCTTACCATGAGCTGGTATCAATCTCCTGTGGTCCTCGTGGTCAGAGCTACTCTGCTCTTTTGTACTTCTACAAGGCTTAGATTATTCACATCCTTCTTTCTCCTTTAGACATCCCTCCACTAAATGGCTGGTTCAGACTGTATTGATCACACCCAGATTAGAATTACTAGATATGCTTCCTAATGAAAACTATTGACTGAATAAATTTAGAAATAAGGTTCTTTGAATTTTCCTTTCTATTTGCCATGGAGATTCATTACTTGGATTTGAAGTTTGGGGTTATTTCTGTGCTTTTGTCAAAAACAGTTCTTGCTAATGTCAAAACCAGCTCTCTAGCATTTAAATACTCATTTTTCCTACTAAACAGATCTAGATAGAAAAAATTTCTGCCATTCAGACCTTGGGAAGAAGCCAACCATTTGTACTGGGCTGTGCTGCTTGGGGCTGTTCCCATGACGTTGAAATCTCTCTTTGAGGAAAAAGTGGGAAGTCTGTTACAAATTACCTGAGCCAGGTGAGGAAACCGAGGAACCCTCAAGGCACACGCTGGTGCCAGCCCATGTCACACACAGCCAAGGGTGAGGGCAGAGCCCCAGACCTCACCTTGAGCTCTGTGTGCCAAAATTCATCCCCTGCTTCCTGCCAAGGGAGATGGGACACTGCCTGCACTGTGCAAATAAACACAACTGCAGCCAAGGCATCAGGGCTCTGGCAGCCTCTCCCACCCTCCTGTGCTGCTGGTCATGGCTCTGACCCCAGCAAGTAGCCAAAAACCAGGGCCAGAGGAAGAAACCAAACTGGTAATGGACAAGTAGAGACAGCAGGGCTTACTCGCCCCTTTAGCTGCAGATCCAGCACACTTAGTGCATTTCATTGAAGGTGGAGAGAGCAGGACCACGAGCAGCCACTGGCTGCCCTGAAAGCTTTATACATAATGCAGATGCCGAGTGCCATAGGAATAAATAGAAGAGAAGAGAGAGAACTAAAGGCACAGTTAATTGCAGGCAAAGTGCGTCCCTGGGACAGCAGCAAGCATTAATTACAGGTTCTGGAAGGCTCAGCGTGCTCAGGCCACGCAGTGCCCGAAGGCAGCAGAGCCAGCACTGACCCGCTGGCATTTCGCTCCCTCTGTGTTGGGGGCACAGAGCTCCGGGCACAGAGCTCCAGGTACAGAGCTGCAGGCACAGAGCTCCAGGTACAGAGCTCCGGGTACAGAGCTGCAGGCACAGAGCTCCGGGTACAGAGCTCCGGGCACAGAGCTGCAGGCACAGAGCTCCAGGTATAGAGCTCAGGGTACAGAGCTGCAGCCCTGCCCGGCAGAGGAGGGCACAGTTGCAGGAAAAGGCAGCGGCTGCTGCTCCACCCTCTCTGACCTGACATTTAACACCGAGCCTCCCCACTGCTGCGCCGGCCGGGCACACGCGTTGTTCCAGACCTCTACGGGATTATAAATGATGGATCACTCGGACAGAAAGGTTGTTGAAGGCTGTTAGAAATCAGATCCATTCTCTCTCACTCCCAGCTCCAAGTTCAGAGACTCTGAGATCTCAAAAAAAAAAAGGACTTTTGCCAGTCCAGTTTCAAGGCTGATCTTAACCTGATAATGTTTTTTGCCTGGTGCATTTGGAACTTACCACGGAACACTGCTTTACTTCTACCACTGACAATGTTTGCTCTGCCAGCTTTCATATGGGACTTATGCAGGTGCTACATCCAGTACTTTCCAGAAAGACCTGGAGCAGGAGCACAAACCATGTGCTGTAATTTCAGATGAAAAACGCAAGGGCTTCTCTGAAGGAAAGGTCCGAGAGGAGCAGAAGCCCTGCCCCGGTGTGGCAGGCAGAGGCAGCAGCTTTCATCTCCCCTTTGAGCTCTGCCTTCTCCTCCCGTCCATCTGCACACAGCAGGCAGCTTTGTTTAATTAAAAACTTCCAACAGGCAGGACCTGCAGCCTTGCTTGGTGCCAAATGTCACATACAACTCACCAATATTCCCTAATGACTGAGGGATTGAGGTTAATGCAACAATTCAATGGCAGGAAGGGGAAATGGCAAGCCTGTCACAGACATGGGAATTTGGCAGAGCAACCTTGCTTGCCAGCCTGGAAGCTGAAATGACACTTTAGTCCCTCTGTTAACTCATGTTTATTATAATGCAGCATGCAATCACCAGGTGACTCCATAAAAAAATGTATATCCCAGCTTGAAAATGCCACGCTGCCAACAGCACCATGGTAACTCACCAGTCTGAACTGAAGAGGATCCAGGGAGTCTATGTCCATGTGCAGGGTGTTAACTCCTGAAAACACAGAAAATCCCTCCCCTCTGCAAGCTGAAGGGAGCTGAGCTCATGGTTTGCTGGCACAGCTTGCTCAGACCACCAATGAAGTATCACAGCCACCTCAGTCACTGGGGTCACAGGTTTCTGATCCAGGCCCTGCAGTCAGGGATAGTGAAAGCTTCAAATGCACCATTTTATGTAAGGTTGATGTTAAAAACCTAATTTCTTGTTTAAGACAAGATGTAGACTTGCACTTTGAATCCCCCCAGAGTGTCTTCCAACCGTAGTTATCCTGACGAGACCAAACCCTCTCTTTCCAAGCAATCCTGCATCCAAACATCCCCCCTGCTCCAGGACCAGCCCTGCAGCCAAGGGGGGAGCAGGCAGGTCCAGCACAAGGAGAGAGAGCCTGAGCTCTCTTGAGGAATTTCTCTCAGCCCACCCAACGCACCCAGGTGGAGACCAGGCACAGTTTGAGAGTTCTGGTTATTGCTGTTCATTATCCTAAAGGCACAGATATCCAGGATTATCCTAAAGGCACAGATATCCAGGAAACCTGGTAAAGGGGAATTACAGGGACTCACCTCACCACGAAATAAAACTCATACAGCATTAGGATGTCATAGCCCTCAGAGGTCCAGACTTCCCCAGAGCTCTGAGATGGTTCTCCAGAGAAATATGAGGATTTGTCACTGTAAGAAAAAACCAATTTCTAAAAAAAAAAAAATAAAAATCAAAGCTCTAATTCATAAGAGACTCACCTTCCAAGACATACTCAGGCTCATCCTGGAAAGGACCTGGGAGCTGTGTGGCTTCTCCAAAGCAGCAGCACAGCCCCTGACTGGGCTGGGCAGTCTGTAAAGTTCAGCACACCTGGGCTGGGACCTCCACATGTGCTCCAGATGTGGCCTTCAGTCCCCAGGGATCCTGCCACCATCCAGTGGAAACCTCAAAACCCGAAGGATATTGCCTTTTAGTTATTCTGAGGTGCACAAATACAGGCAAACATCAGGTTAAACCATTCTGCTGATGGCTGCTAAATAAATTCAGAGGGTCGTGGTTGGTTTTGTTTTTGTGTAGGCTATTAAGGAATATTTCCTAACTCTGTTGTTTTGCTAATTGAGGAAATGAACATTTAACACCCAAAGTAACACATGCTTGATTAAAGTTAAAGGCCACTGACTCGATACAGCTTGTGATTGTGGATTTGCAGAATTAGTTTTTCTTGCATGTTTATTACTTATAATAGTGTTCAGGTAAAGCAGACAAAAATATTTTTTCCCTTCAATATGTAACTGAGGTCAGAACTATTAAGGACCCTGGAACAAGCTAATCCACTTCTGATGACCTTTCAGAATTACCCTTTGTTTCTTGTGCCCAGTACACCTCATTTCAGGTCATATATAACAGTATGAAAAGCATGGAAATGGAGCATCACAGACTTTCAGATCTCTAAGTCTCTGCATGAGTATGGCCACCAATTAAAAAAAAGTTTAAGTTATTACACCTAAATAAAATATTCCCCCTTCATAACTGACCTCCCCAATTACAACATAAAACTCATAATCTGGGCTGTTTTAATAGTCAAAACGTGTCTGCCAATGTGTTGAGATCAGAGCTATCAAGCTTCTTCATAACAAGAGCGGGGAGGGAGGGACTGGCACTTTTCCCATGGCATATACCCTTTGTAATTAATTTCTAAAGTAATTTCCTCCTTTGCTCGGCAGATATCATCTCTGACTGCATTTGTGGGAGGAAAGAAGATCTCCCCAGTTTATTTCTGACAATAAATACAGTTAATTAGTGCTCAGTAAGTAAAGCCTGACAGCTTTCAAAGAAAGCAGGACTCCCTCTGGGGTTCCTGGTACAGGCACGGCAGCAGAGCCCAGGCACAGGGAGAGGCACGGGGGCAGCCAGGGCATGGGCAGGACTCTGCCCCAGGGGAAAGGCACAGTTTAGAGAGGTAAAATACAAACATTTCTTTTTCTTAGCATGTTTAGCCTGTGGCTAAAGCTGCGAACACATGGAGGTTGTTCAGAAGGGCACTGAGCTTGCTGGAGGATTCCTTTGCCTGCAGCATTGCTCTCTGACCCCAAAGTGATGCTGAAACCACAGGATAGGAGTGATTTTGGCACAAACCCCAAGCCCAGAGGGACTGAACCCACAAGCCAGGCTTGCTTCACACAGCCCAGCATCCCACTGGAGCCAAGAGTGGGACCCCCTGACCTGCTCTGGGGGTGACAGGAGGAAGGCTGGGATGTGAAAAGGCTGTGCTGGCACTCGGGGACTGCTTGGGCAGCTGCTGGGGGTTGTGGTTTGCCCTCAGGGGACACCCAGTACCAGGAGTTTCTCGTGGCTCCAGAGCTTTCTGGTGGTCCTACTCCTAGATGGCACCCCCAGGGCAAGGGATCACTGCCACAAGCAGTGGCAGGTGAGACTCAGGACAAACACATGGGGGGACAGATCTGTCAGGAGCTCTCCAAAGGACACTCCCTGCAGCTCCAGCAGTGAGCTGTTCTTCCAGGCACAGACCATCAGTTTAGCAGCTCACTCAATGCTGCTCCTCACTGCTCAAGCACCAGGCACATCTTGTTTCCCTCCAGCATTTTATTTGTCCTTCTTTGCTGTCCTCAAAGTGACAGACCTGGGGAAATTATTTATATCTTACACTGCTCCTGTAATTATTCACCAAGAGTTTGGGAGACTCACTGCTGGACACACACAGACAAAAAATCACTTCATGAGCATGTTATTGGGTTTCCTGAATGTGGAGCTATTTTAAAATGCTGCTGTGTTTGCCACTTTGGGATCAAACTCATGTAATTTAATGGGTTTCACTGAGACATCAACAGGCCCTCAAGGCAGATATCGATTTCCCACAACAAAGGGCTGCTCTTGAAATAATTTAATGGGAACACCAAGAAGTGACTTTGAGCTGCAGGTGCTGGGATGCTTATGGATGCGAGCTTGCTGGGATGTCATGGAAAATGATGCCCAAAAGCAAGGCAGCCTCTGATCCAGCATTCCCAGGGGAGCACGAGGATGGGCAGTGAAGCAAACGCCTTTCCCCCATAAATTCCCTTCTGTCCCATAAAGCCAGAGCTGGAAAAGGGGCACCTTCATCTGGTGGTTGTCACTCTCATGGAAATGTCCCAGCTGCAGCCTGTGCAGCACCGGAGGCTGCACATCCACAGCATGGCATGCAAGGACACCTAGTGCCTGATGCTGAGGCTGCAGGGAGGCTCTGGGCTACAGCAGATGTGCTTTTCTGGTGCCTTATCCCCTCACAGCAATAAAAAGTTCCCATGGTGCCAGTTCCAGCAGTGCTCTGGAGAATGGGATCCCGGCAGGAGGGTCACTGGGAGGCTCTGACAGAGTCTCAGCTGTCTGCAGCATCTGGGGCTTTGTCTCTGAGCTGAGCTCCCCAGCAGCCCATGCCCCCCTGCCTGGGACAGCTCCTCTGACCCGGCCAGTCTGGGCAGCTTTGGTGTTTTCCCAGCCAGGCTCTGTCACACGCAGCTCCCGTGGTGGGGCAGGGAACGCAGCACAGCTGATGAGGATGGGACAGTTGTGTCTGCATCTCCTCACAGTGCCCATCTTTCCATTCCTCTGACAGCTCTGTGACCTTCCCAAAGTCTGGCACAGACCCAGCACCCCACCTGACTGCTGCATTTGGGATGGAGCTGACCACACAGTTTGCAGCCTGAGAAACCAATCTTGTTTGCAAAGGACAAATTCCTGTCCAGAGCTATCCATAGACAAGCTGGTGAATTAAAGCTGCTTGGGCAACACCAATAGGGCTTGTCAAGCAGAAATACCCAATATCTGAGGATAATCTAAGCTGTTGACAGCTGAGGGAGGTGGACAATCAAGATGTCAAAACAACCTCACGGGGACAAAAGGTCAGAGCACGGCAGAGTGGCACATGGGTGTATCCACCAGCAGTTTGGCACAGTGTTTGCAGGGTCCCTGCAGTGCTGATGTCCCTGCAGAGCCCTGGGACACGGCATGGCACCAGGGAGGGCAGGCACCCGGCTGAGCTGTGGCCAAGGTCAGAAACTCATCACACCGAGTGCTGCCAGCAGATGCTCCTACCCACTGCCCCCTCCTTAGGCAGCAGCCCTCCCTCTGGAAAACAGACATTTCCTTTAAAAGAGAATTGCAGAAGACAGCTGGAGATAGGGAAGGTCCCACTGGGCCATGCACTTCAACAGAGAACCTGAAATAATTCCAGATTTAAGATGTCTGAATCCAGCCCATCCCCACAGGCAGGGTTGGGTCCCCTCGTGCTTTAAAGGACATTCACGCTGCAGAAATGAACTGAACCCGTGTCCCAGCGAGCACAATAACCCCTCACCCGGGCTGCCGAGCTCTGCAGTCAGGAGAGGGAGCTGTGCTGCTGCGGGATGGACACAGGGTCACCTCAGCGAGGGCTGCAAACCTGCTCCCAACCAGCCCTTGCAGCATAATGGTCCTTAAATACTGCTTTAAAGAGATCTTAATTAATGCATCACCTGTTTGTTTTGGTGGTTTGTTTTTTTTGTTGTTGTTGTTGTCTTCACCTTTCTCTTTGGAAGTTAAAAAATCCATAGCTATTCACAAAACTGGTGCAGGTTTATGAGTAACTTCAGGCCCCTGAAAATCACCTTTTTAGCTATCTTGCTACCCCTGTCTCAGTGCTGCCCTGCTTGCACAAAGCCTCTGTGCAACACCCCAACATCCCTGAGCACCCACTGGTCCTCCCCATCCCACCTGTCACCTTTTTACCAAAATGTAAGATCCCAGCTGTCACCTCCCCAGTTCCAGCTGTGTCCTGAGTCACACACAGAGGTTTCATCCTTTTACCTGGAGTTTGAACACACCTTCAGAAGCCTGAAACTTTTTTTCCCAGCAAAACCTGTCCCAACAGCTTTACCACCCTGTGCAAGCCCAGATCATGTCTGGGACTGACATGACAGCTAAATCACCTCCCTGAGAACATGTCTGTGCAGTCCATGGCCACACAGTTGCATAACAGTGTGTCCAAGTTCCCCTGATGGGGATAATCCCCACGTCCTTGCTGTGCAAATGCCCTGAGCATTGCTGGCAGAGCCTGGGCTGGCTGCCCCTGCTGCCAAGCCCTCAGCACAGAACAGCAGCTTCTCAGGGCTCCCAGGCACAGAGCTGCACAGGAAACCCTCTTGCAGCACAGGTGAGAACTGTCTGGGGGAGTTTACCCTTCCCCTGTCTGCTACTTGGTGATTTCAGATGCCAAGACACAGCATGGCAATCAAACTCCAGGCAGCTTCGACTTTGCAGCTTCTGGAAGACCGCAGGATAAAAATCCAAAGCAAATCTCAAATTTAAGTGATACAAGAGCTATCAGGTCTTTTACCAGTTCAGGTGTGCCTGACAAACCATATATTTTTGTAGGAGATGATGCTGTATGTCACTTAGCAGAAATATGAAGACAATTATTTATAACTTTTCCCTGTGAAAATGTCAGAAATAGAGATATTACATGAAACCATGCTGAACTTATAGATGCAAAGGACTCCTAGGTCACCCAGATTGTCTGAGTTCATTACAGAGAGCTCAGCCTCAGAAGGAGATTCCTTCCTGGGGTTCCTCAGCACCATCCCACGTGGTGGAAGCCCCTTTCTCCTGACAGACACCAGGCAGGGTGAGCCCTGGGCAGGATGCCTGGCACCAGGGCACAAGGTGCCCTGCTCAGAGATCTGACAGCAGCTCTCTTCAGGTGTCCCTTCAGGTTTGGGAACAGTGTCTCTATTAAATAGCAGCTTGTGTCCAGGGCTTCAGAAACAGAAAAATTTAAATTGCAATGTGATGAGCTATCAGAATCTCTCTCTGCTTTGCTTTGTGGCAGAGAAAACAATGCTTATGGGGTGCATCCATGGGCTGCTTTGGCTCCTCATTTGGGTTCCCCTTTTTTCTGAGCAATTTTAGAGGGATTCCCACCAGGCACCTCACCTGCTGTATCCAGAATAAATCTGTCACCTTCCTGTGATGTTTCTGAGGGCTTCTCTGCCAGGTGCACTCTCTGAGTCACAGCAAATTTACTGCTTCACTTCTGCCTCCAGGATTATGGCAAGTGACTCCAGGAGCCTGTACTACATTTGAAATCATTCCAGCAGACAGACTATCAGTTCAGTGCCCCTGTCCTTTATGGCTGTGGAGCATTCCCAGCTGTTAGCACCCAGCTTGTAAAAAAAAAAAAAACCCAGAGCTGTTTGTTTTATAGCATTCCAGAGCACACCTCAATGGCCCTTTGTAAACATCAAAACATAAAGAATTTGATTGCAGCAGAGAGACCTGAGTCTCCCAACCTCTCCTGAGAGGAGCAGGCATGTTTGATCCCACAGAGCCAGCAGGCTGGAGGGCTGCTGATTTGGGGAGAGGTACAGTGGGGCTGGGAGAGGCCACAAAGACTGGGGAACAGCAGCCAGGCACCTGTGGGGGCCCTGAGCAAGGCCAGCTGGGCTGGCCAACAATGCACTCTCTGTGTAGTGCCGGGACTAATCTCGTTGCTAGGAAATTCAGGGCTTGGGGAGATAAATTATCAATAGGTGCTGGAGACATTTGGTTGCAAAGTCCCTCCAGGCAGCCAGCTGGGGCCACCAGTTCTTAAGAAGGACATGGAGCCAGTCCAGAGGAGACAGCAATGATCAGAGGCTGGAGCACCTCTGCCGTGGAGACAGACTGAGAGAGCTGGGGCTGTGCAGCCTGGGGAAGGGAAGGCTCCAGGGAGACCTTAGAGCCCCTTCCAGTGCCTAAAGAGAGTCTAAGAGAGCTGGAGAAGGACTTTGGACAAGGGCCTGGAGTGACAAGGGGAGGGGGAATGGCTTCAAACTGACAGAGGGAAGGTTTAGATTGGACCTTCCCCTGTGAGGGTGGTGAGGCCCTGGCACAGGCTGCCCAGGGGAGCTGTGGGTGTCTCATCTCTGGGAGTGCTCAAGGCCAGGTTGGATGGGGCTCTGAGCAAACTGGTCCAGTGGAAGGTGTCCCTGCCCATGGACAGGCTTTGGAACCAGATGATCTTTGAGATCCCTTCCAATCCAAGCCATTCAGGGATTCTGTGGTGATTCTATAGCTCTGTAAAATGGTTATCTGGGTGTTGCTGGGTTATTGACACATCCCCTTTCTCAGTCTTATTTTAGGACATGTTCTGTTGTGCTGGCAAGGTCTGTGCTGGCAATCACAACATCCTGACAGCAGAGCTGCCTCCTACACCCCACAACTCAGAAACCAATGCTCATCTCCCCTGGCAGGCTGCAAAAAAAAGCATTGGATGCTCCATTTTTAAGGCAAAATACCAAAGCTTTGGCTACCAGAATAGTCCCATATGTTTCTGAGTGTGCCTGCCAAGAGAGGTTTTCTCAAAGACTTTTGGGATGGGCTTTTGATAATGTAATGCCATCATGGATCCATCCTCCTCCTGAACTCTGGGCTGTCCATGCCCAGTCTGGTGGTGTTTCACATGCCGACATCATAAACAGCCCTCACAATGTGATGTGCTTGGGTGACAGCCTTGCCCAGTGTCAACCACAAAATGCTCAGAGGAATGGGCAGGGCCCAGCTCTGAATCAGGTACTGTCAGCAGGCCAGATCTGGGCTGTTCCTTACACAAATAAACAGTGATTGCCTTTAATATTCACTGAAATAGAAGCCCCAGCTCACACCAGGGCACCTTTACATTTGCTGTCAGGTGAGGAGGGGAGCTGGCCAGGGGCTGGGGCTCAGCAGCGCCACCCTGCACAAGCAGGCTGCCAGAAACACCAGCCTGTCCTCCCTGACCCAGCACAAGGGAACTCACCTGTGCCCTGCACTGAGGGGCTCTTGGTGTAAATAAAAAAAGGTTTACAGCAGCTGGAAACAGAGACAAGATAAAGGCACCTGTGCCTTGCACAAAGGCCTCTTTGAACACTCCACCTGCACATGTCAGTGAAGCACTCCCCTTCCAGCAGGTATTTCCCAAAATATCTGCCCTTACCAGGTTAACAACACAGCAGGGATCAGCTTCATCCAAGGGCCACGTGGCATTGGGGGAGGGCAGTTGAGCATCCCTAGAAAACATTCACCTTCAATTAAAAGCAGCATCATTTCCCAGTTCCCTGTAATAATATCACTGCTCCTCCTCCACGAATGTGCTGCATTTCTCATCCAAAGGAGAGCAACAAAAATGCAGCCCAGGTTTCTGCCTCAGCAGCAGCAGAGCTGTACATGCAAGCAGCTTCCAAAGAGCCTTCAGCAGCTGCAGGGCTGCTCAGATGTTCCAGCCTAATCCAAGGAACTTCCCTCAAATAGTTCATTTTCTTCAGACTTTCCTCTTTTGGCCTCTTATATCTTTACTGCCCTGTTACAGATTTTCCTTCAGTTCCCTGTTCTGGACAAGGAACTGCCCATCCCCAGGACACACTGAATCCTTCTGCCTACCTGTGGCCACTGCAAGGATTTCTAAGCCAATCTTGGCTGGCAGTCAGGTTTCCTAGGATGGACTGTTTATTGAGAATATTGTTATTTGTTATTGTAAGAGCTGTCAGAAAAGAAAGGAACTCCAACAAATCCAGGTGAGTTTCAAGTCATGATACAAAAGGACTGTCCTGCTGGCTGAGCCTTCACCATGTAATATAAACTTCAAACTAGGAGATAATTAGTAAAATATCATCCTGACAAATCTGAGTATTAGGGAATCAGGGGAATATGGAAATTATATTTCTGTATGGAAAATGCTCAGTATTAGTTCTTTCAGCAAGCAGGGTCCATTGGGACCTTCCAGGCTCCCTGAGAATGTGGGGATCAGTCATTCAGCCCTTAAGGGAATGGGCACTTTTATCCTGTGCATCTCTGCTTCCCTTCTCAGTGCAGCATTCAAAGGCTCCTGGAACCACACACACGAGGGAAGGGGGAAAGGTGGTTCATCCACAAGGATATTTGACCAGAGCCAGACTTTATTGTTTTAGCTGTGAGATTGCTTTCAAATTCCCACAGTTTTCCTGACCTAGCACTGGGAAAGTGTCACATGCTCCACTTGCAGATGGGGATCTCCTCCAGCAGAGCTGCATCACTTCCTCTGCAATGAGCTGTCCCAGTGGGACAGAGGGGTATCCACTGCATTGTTTAAAGGAAGGGGAAATTTTTGGTGGAAATGGACGTAACAGAGCACAAGGAAGGTCACAGGGGACAGGCAGCCTGGGAATGGGCAATTCTACCTCTCTGTGATTTGTTTTCCTTTGTTCCAGGATGAGAACAGTTCACTTGGCCTGCTCTCATCCAGCTCCCCTGTTATGTCATATCCAGATTACTCACTGCATGAGGTATTTGGGGTGTTACATCAGACAGATAATATTTGTTTATATAACTCGATCTTTTTCTCAGACTCTTGCTTCTCCAACTCCCTGAAAAATATTTATATAAATATTTATGTTTTCAGGAATGAGAACTTCTATCAGCCTCAGGATGACAGTCATCTTCAATACAAATCAGTACAAGTGGTTGCTGCAGAGCCCCACAGCATAGCCTGGGAACCTCCTTTGTTTCTTATAAACACCAGTTCACCAAACCTAGAATTATGCAGAGGAGGAAATCAATTCCAGTGTAACACAATTCAGAAATTTCTCCCAGCCTTGAGATGGAGCATTAACCCAAAACGGAACCAGAAATCCACCATAAAATGCCAGAGGTTACAGCTTTCACTGCAATGTCTGAGGCTCTGCTGTAAGTCCCTGATCAAATACTCCTTTCTGCCTCTGTTTTTAGTGAAACTTCTCCAAAGGTCTTACTTTCCCCTCCACGTAAAACAGAAGAAGGATTTTAAAGGTTTTCTTTTCAGGGGAGCAAACCTTCTTACTACTACACATTTGATCAGGTCAAAATATTGCAGAGGTTGCATCCTGCATGCTTTAACCTGCTGCCCCAAGCCATGCTGGTTATCCTCCAGCCAGCAAAAACAATGCCAGTTATTCACCCTCCTGAGAAATCTCTTGCTCAAGCTTCATGAAGGTATAATATGGGGTGCAAAGAATATTTTTTCAAGTAGGTTACTTCAGGCAGTGTCCATCACCTGTAACTCATTCACATGAAATGCCACCCTTCCCTCTCACTGCTCACGTGTCTCACTGTTTGTTATCACCCCAATTTCCTGGGCAGTGACAAGAGCAGCATTTACAGGAAAGCTGCTCCAGCAACTTCAAAGGGAGTTTGGCAAACAGCTGCTGGAAAGGGCTCAGGGAAAGCTTCAATTGCAACATCTGAGCTTGGAATCCTGCTCCCATCACAGTGCCCAGGGCTGGCTCTGCCTTCCTGGCCATGCTGACACTGTCCTTCCCAGCCAGCTGCAGGGAACTGCTGAGGAGTGGACACCCTGTGTTTCCCTTTCCTTGGATATTCTACGTGCAGGGTCAGACCCTGCCAAACCTCTCCCATCCTCAGTGCCCCAGTCCCAGGTAGACACCCCCACGTGCCCTGCTGAGGGCTGCCAGCTCCAGGCAGGGCTGCCACTCACCCCTCGTGGGAGGGAGCCCACAGCAAATGCCACCCTCAGAGCTGATCAGCAGCAGCTGTGAAATCCCTCCAGCCCCGAGCCACGACGTGTCAGCATCTGCCAGCACGGCTTCTTCTCCCAGGCTGCAGTCTGATAAAGCAGTAAATCCACCCCTGGCATCCCAGCAACCAGATTAGGAAAAAATAAAAAAAAAGAAGAAAAAGAAAACTCATCTGCACAGCATGAGGGATTCACATGGCATAAACTTTCCACCAATTCAGATTTGCTTAGAAACAACACTGCTACATTAGCCTTGTGCAGCTTGACTCGACATTTACCTTTTTCACAGCCACTGTTGCAGCTTGGGAAGACAAAGATCTCACCCCTCTCTGTGTCACAATGTCCATCACACAAACCCCTGTTCCTCCCAGCTGGACAAGCCTGGCAGGCCCTATGTCCCCGTTGGTCCCCAAGCAGGATGTCCTGTGAGGGGTGGGCTGAACCTGGCACAGCCCAGGGAGCTCTCAGGGCACTGCAGCCACCGGGGCATCTGACTCAGCACCCCACCACTTTGTCATTTGCTTGGTTTTGCTAGACCTTAATGTTTAAAGTGAAAAGTCCATTTATTACCCCAGGAAAACACCAAAGATTTTTTTTTTCTGGCATACAAATTCCCCGGCCTTTTCAGCAGAAAGATCTATTGGCTGGTTTATTGTCTCTGAAAGCTGTCTGTGCCTCTGAGAGCTCTGCTGACTCCGAGTTACGGTAATGCTGGATAACTCGGGGATTCACGCCAAGTTGTAAATGAGGTTTGCTCCACTGGGCTGGCTCTTGAAAAGAATTAATGTTTTAGGCCTAAAACTGCCTGTGGTCTCATAAAAAAAACCCCACAGTTCTCCTGATTTTCTATTTATTTGCCATTAAAGGAACGATTCCATCCTGCCCTTTGCTTGTCCTCTGGTTAAAGTTTGCCTCCCTGGCAAAGGGTTCAGTGGGTTACAAAAGTACAAATCAAATTTGGAAACTTACCCAATACAAAATCCCCAAATCCTCACTTCATCATCAGCAGTAACTTTCCACTTTCAACCCCTGGTGAATTTGATTCCCAGTTTGCATTTAGCAGCTCTGGCACCCAGCAGAGCCCCTGTGAGCTGTGCCCAAACCAGCTCTGTGTCCCCAGAGAGAGCTGGGCTGTGCTCCCACAGCCTGGCCAGGGCACCACAGCCCCTGCAGCTGCATCCCAGCCCACAAAGATGTTCCTGCAGCTGTTTTCCCAGCCCCTTCACTTCCAGTGAGACCCAGATATAGAACTTCACCTGTGGAGTCAATATCTAAAGTAAACAGCCCTATCCCCTCCCAGGGCAGGTTTCCCAGCTGGCAGTGATGCTGGCTGTGGAGCAGGGCCACGCTGCCTGTGCATGGCTGCTGCCTGGCTCAGCATTCCCCTCCTTTCCCTGCTTCCCAGCCTGCTGCAGCACAGATGTAAAACAAAGCAGAACTGTTGACAGCACTTCCAAGAAATGAATGCAACCAGAAAAAATTGGCCTGGAAAGCAGAATCCATTCTGCTTCCTTTGCAGAAATTTCACGAGGGCTGCCTGCTCTGCTCCTGTAAATCCACACACTTGTAGGTCCTTCTTCCTGAGCCAAGCTGTGTGACTCGGGTGCCATTTGGAGCAGAAGGGCACATTCATACAGACAGAGGCAGAAAAACTGTGAGATGTTTTCCTTCTCATGCCAGAGCAGAATCTCTCAGAATCTCTCTGAGCTGCACATCAAACAATCCAGGTTTCATCCTGGCCCTAAGGGCTTGTCCCCAGGGATGTCAAAGGAAACTCTTCCTGGACAGAGGATCCGTGCAGCTTTCCAGGCTCTGGCAGAAGGCAGGAGCCAGCCAACAATAGCAACAGTATTTGTACTCCTTTTTCTTCCTCCCCACTTAGCTGCTCTCTAGCCAGGAGCTTTCTTCTACCTTCATGGCTTGCTTAAAAGCCCTGGAAGTCAGATATTTTTCCCTGGAGCCTCCAGGGTTTGTTCCACCTTGAAACCCCTTCTGCTGGGAGACCCTCTCACACCATCCACTCCCCAGGTGCCCCTTGTGACAAACAGCTTAGCCTGACCCCAGGAGCTGCCAGTCAGCAGAGATGTGCTGGCTGCTGGCCTGCCCACAAATATCTGTATTTCACAAATAAAGCAGGTTAATTTAAACCACTACATCTGCAACAGCCTGACACCTCCCTAAGGGCCCTTATAAAGCTATGATTTAGGCAATCACTGGACATGCAATGCATCATAATGCTCTGCAGACCTTTTAAATAGAGTGGTCTGGCCAAGATGTGGCTGGATTTAGTCCTGTGCTCAAAGACAGAAGTGCTGCCAAAAGAGTGAAGGCTGAACAATCAAAAGAGCTCTCAAAACTGTTCTACTGAAATTATTTCAATTCAGGTTATACATAAAAGAAGGCTCCTTTTAAAAGGAGGCCCCCCCTTCTCTTTATTTAAGAAGCAAAAGCTCTCAACAAACATGCTCTGACATCTCACAAGACCTTCACCAAAGCAAAAGGCAGAAGCAGTAAGTTTGTACTTTAATTGCATAATAAATGTACCTGAGTTCAGACTTGTACACTCAGCTCTGCCACACCCACAGGTGAGTTTAAAACACATCAGCCCTGACTGCAAGGACTCACCAACACAATAAAATCAGAAAACCACAATTCTGGTTTTTGTCTTGTTGGTAAACTTCAAATCATCATTTGGGTTCTGAAGGCATAATTTTCCAGTGCTCCTGGCAAGCACCAGCAGGTCTGAGGAGCTTGTTCTGCAGGGATACAGCTGGGGACCAAAGGAGGCTGAGGAGCCCTGAAGAAGGGAAAACGAGTCCCTGACATGGAGCCCTTTTTGCAGAGGCATGAGCATCACTAAGCAGCATCACTAAGTAGCTAAGAAGCTGCAGCCAGAGCTCTGTATGAAAAAACTAATCAGCTCTATCCAAAGTGAGCCGAGCAGGGAGCTGCTTGAGGCTTCCCTGACAGACCTGCTCTGGTCACTGTGGCTGTGGAGGTTCCCCTGGGCAGCAGGCAGAGGGCACTGAGTGACTTGCAGGGGACAGAGGCTCAGCAGGGAGGTCTCTGTCACACACCCAGCTGGCTCAGCAGGGTAAGCCCCGGGCTGGCAGTGGGGATGGGGGTGAAGCGTTCCCGGTGTCACTGATGCAGCCGTGTCACCACCTCAGGCAGAGCGTGGCTGTGCACAGCGCCCAGGGGGAGCTTGGTTTTATTCCTGCTCCTGTCACACGCTGCAGGTCAAGGTTATAATGCTGGGGTGAATTCCACTCGTAACAAAGCCGGTATCTGTTGACTCTCACAGCTATTGTTTTGGAACAATAATTCATAGTTGCCTCCCTGGATACAGAGAGCTGAATGAGAACCTGGATTAGCAGCGCACAGCCTTGCCCCGAGGACCTGCAGCTGATGACTAAAACACCAGTTCCGCTGTTGAGATCCTCTACTTTGACATCCCTTGGGGGCAGAATGTAGGATATTTTCTTAGCATCAATTGTGGAAAAACACCTCCCCTTCCTGTCCTGCACGGGGCAGGCAATTAGCCCGTCCCTCTCGGGCAGGGAAGGAGGTTATTTAAAGCAGACACACACGAGCTCCCCCGACAGAGGCTCGGGCTGCTGACCCAGTTAGGAGCTGTCCCGTGCAGGGTAAATTAGTTCAGCATAATGCAATATGGGATGCAGGAATGATCAGCATGAACACTGTGACTTAGATCTCACAGATGGGAAGGGCAGCATTTCGCTTGACACCAATCTTAGGGCCTTATTCCCAGCACACTCCGGTGCCCCTTGTTTTTTAAAAATGCTCTTTGGCTTTTGTTCTCCTCCTCGTTTGCTTTTGAGACAGGAAGATGTAGCCAAAAGCAGCATTTTTCGAGACGTGAGCATTGATCACTGAACTTTTTCCTAGCAAAAGTTAGCTGCAGAAGATCAGAGAGTCACATTATCCCTTCTCAGGAATGCCAATGTTGCCAGGATAACAGAATGGGGGGAGAAGTACCAGCTCATGTAGAGCAATGCTGCCAAAGAGAGCCCTGGGGGCACTGCCTCCCCTCTGGCCAGTGAGCAATGACACAGAAACAAACACAAGGTAAGTCTGAAATCACTTTATTGGAAAGTTTCATACAAGAATAGTCAGTCAGAAAAATGATTCAAGTGTGATACAGTAACACCACAGACAAGCCCCTCCCACATCTCAATTTGAGGCCAATTCATTTACAAATAGCCACTGTCTCATCCCACTCAGTTTTTCAGAGACTTGTGATGTCAGTGAGTTTCAGTGCAGCACAGGGAGCAGAGTCTGTCTTTACATCAAGTAATTAGCTCTGACAGCAATTTTTCCTGTGAGAGGTATGAAAGCCCCTGCAGATCTGTTGAGAGTGCTATTAACAACATAAGGCATCACTGCCATCCACCCCAGCTCATTCAGAACACTGACTGAAAGACTGTAACAAAATATTCCACCAATAAAAATCTCCTAGAAAAACAGTATAAAAAAAGTTGATATATATATATAGCATAAAGCTACCAAAAAGTGACTGTGCCATTTTCCCTCTTACACAAATAATATTATTTTTTAAAAAATCATAATACATTAGCAATTCACCCAGTATATAATATATTGCACCTTTCCACAATACTCTGTGCAGCAGAAGCCCCATACAGTACCTGGGCAGTTCCAAGAGAGAGCAGCAGCTCCCCTTTAGTTCTGCTTGTCTCTACAGCAGCTGCCAAGAGTTTGGCTATCACAGGTTTAGGATTTAGAAAGCAGGAAGCTGCAAGATGGCAAACCAAGAGCCTGCAAATCAGTACCATTCCTCCTTAGGAAGGAGAAGAACCCATCACAAGAATCTCTTGATTTTTTTTAAAAAAATGTATATGACTTGCTGCTGGTGTCAGTGAGACAATGCAGTTTTGAATGTTTGTGTGTCAGTTGCTACTTGCAGAATACCCCTCAATTTGCCAGAGCAGCACCTGGCAGTCATTGCTGGCCTAACAAGAACATACAGCCAAACCACAGGAGCAAATAAAACCAGGTCAGTTTACTTTGTTTCATGACAAAATACTGTAAGACACCAACAGACACAGTGTTGTGGGCCTGCTATCTGAAAATAATTAACATTGATTCCCCAATCCAATTTTTGGTCACCTGGAGGGTTTTAGATAGAAGAGCAATTCCTATCTTGTCCCTTGCTTTTCCAGGCACAAGCTTCAGTCCCAGTAACCATTCACAGCTATGCAGAAAAGGAGCTGAATTCCCAGGAATTGAAGATACTGCTGTGTGTGAAACGCATGCTGTATTTGGTCACTTAACCTTCTCAAATTCTCTTGCTAACTCTCCATATAACCTTGGAGAATACCAGGAATGGGCTTTAGATTTGAGGATATACAAATCAGATGATTTGCTGCTCCATGGAAAGAGCATTAACCCATCCAGATACAGGTAGTATAGGGATGGTTTTCTTTGTTAGGGGGGATTTTTGTTGGCTTTCTTTAACAGAGAGCTGGCAACAGCCAGAGCCCCCCCTTGCACAAAGCGTACAAAGTTATCTCCTGCTAGAGGTCCCAGAGCATAGAGCCCTTTCTCCTGAGTGCATTCATAGGTGAATGGATCAACATCTATGGGATTCCTCTTTGAACTGACTGGCTGGTCACTGTCCATTGCCAGGTCAATGCCATCATTTGGCAGAAAGGAGAGGTTGGGGTTTGAGCCAGTTAGAACAAGAGCCGTGGAAATTTTATAGGCTTTCTGACAGCCATTCTTGTCTTGCAAGATGCATTTCTTGTCCTTGCCAAAGGAGAGCACGTGATGTTCAGGGAGGCTGATGTAGTGCTCATAGGGCCCAGCACAGGCAGCTGTCTGTTCTTTCATCATCTGATGAACTTTGTGGTATTCAGGGTACATCATTTTGGGGAGCTGGTTAAAAATCAGGCCCGGATCAGTGACTCGTCTCCGAAAAACATGGATTACTGGAATATTGCAATGGTGAGCAAAGAGAATCGCATCAGCAGCTGTCAAACCAGCACCTACAATCAAGACTGGATCTGACATGATGCCAACACTGTTGTTCTTTGCTGCTTCTTCTAGGGCAGACAGCTGGTGGTGGACATAGGAAAGGTTTTCTCCCTTGACCCCGAGCCAGGTAGGATTGTCGTATGTTCCTGTAGCCAAGACAACATTCTCTGCATAGATGGAGAAGGGCTCTTTATCACCTTCCATAGATTTGAAAAATCCATCCACCTGAAAGACCTCTGTACTTTTTTCATTCAAGTTCCAGAGTGAGTCACTATCCTCCTGCAGATCTTTCTGGGTGTGGTTGGAGATGCTCTCTGCACTCACTTTCCTCACAGAGGTCACAACAGTGCCACATCTGAAATTCTTCTGCAGTCCCTTCTTCATCACATAGTGTTGGTAATATTGAGCAATGTCCTCTGCTGTGGCTCTATTGTTTCTGAGGCCTCTGTAATGAAGTGCAAACAAAGGTCAAGCAGCAGTTAAGTAAGAGACTGGAATTTGTCCCCTCTTGCACTGAATGTATCCTAGAGCCATCTATCCTGGCAGTACCAGACAAGACTGATCTAGTTTCCCTGACTTCAGCAAAGTTATTCTTGACTTACAGAGCTAACAGTCAGGTCCAGAAGCTGTTGGACAGAGGCAGCTTTCTCTAGCATTAATCCCAACCCCAAGAAGGTGGTTGGTTATTAAAGCCTTCCTCTAATGTCTTGTTTCCATTCAATTTTTAACTCCTGGACTTGTTAAGATTATTAGTGAAGCAGCACCTCAGAGAATGCACAGTAGCTGAACTGCTTACACTTGTCATTGGGGCAGCAGCAGTAGACACAGAAGCCAGGTGACCATGCTTTCAGGCTTTACTCAAAACTTGTGGGCACTGATTCATCTCCCCAGTGGGTGTGGAGAAAGACACATTCCAAGCAGCACTCAAACTTTATCTGAATCACTCAATGTAGAATGGACTGGTTTTGGGGAGGTGTGTCCTTTATCTCACTAAAATCATCCATAACAGATGAGTAGCTACATTCAAGAAGTCCATTCCAGGTTCTCTAAAAATCTCCAGATGTTTGCAAATGATCACACCATGGATATCTCACCTTCTCTTTTGCTTTAACCATTCTTTGAAAGGCAGATCTGGGAGTCCCATCCATTCCCCTCTGCTCAGGGTAACCATAGAGCCCTCTATAGACTGCAACAAGAAGCAGAGAAAAACTACTTTAATTTTTTAATGTAAAAAGTGAAAGGAAACTTTTCAATGTTTCAATACGGCACAGATGATGAAATTGGTAATTTCCTCTGATCTGCTGTCATGGATGAAACCATCCATGCTCTCCAAAGAGAACAAGAGATGGGAAATATAAAGGCCTCTCATGCTTGTTTTCCTTTTAAACTTTCACTTGCCTGTATATATAAAATGTAACATGGCTGACTGGCATTTTGGAGGAGCTTTTCTCTCCCCAGTCAATACATTTGGCTGTAATACAACATCAGACCCCAGCTCAGCTCCCATTCACTCACGTGCCAGGCACCTCCAGGGGCGTTTCTGCCAAGGACCAGGTGGGGGATGGCTCTGTCAGGCTCATGCCACCAGGTGAGCACAGACTCTGCTGTGCCACCAAAGTCTGTGTCTGGGCGCTGCAGAGCATCAAAGAGCAGAGCCACAGGGCTGTCAGATCGACCCTCCAGGCCTTCAGACAGGTACTCCAGATCCTAAAGAGAGAAAGAGCAGATGTTCATGTGCTGCCAGGCAGCAGACTGCTTGTTACTCCAGGATCTCTGGGCAGTGGGTTTGTGCTAGGAGGCTCATTTACTGGCACACAGACCTGTTCTTGCCCAAGGGCTACCTTGAGCATCTTAGCAGCAATGCTGGCTTTTCATACAAGGGAGATCTGGATTACAAAGCAAAATTCCCTTAGGGCTCATTCTGTCTGTGTACTTTGAAAGTCCAAACAAGGTTATCATTTATGACACACCCCTAGGATGCTTTACTGGGATGTCACACAGTTTATATTTACACAAACCTGGTCCAAAACAGAGACTTCTGGTGCCTCTTCCAGTTTTCTCTGAAGAATAGGATGAGGATGAAGAGAGTGTCTTTTGAAGTAAGGGGTATACCCTGACAGCAAATATGAGAGACAGATTCCTGAAGGTCCATTCCCTGAAAAAAACAATGGAGAAGAATTTTTACTTCAGGAGATAGAGCAGTTCTTTGAGAAGTGTTTCTAATATCCAGACCAATTTAAAAGATAAGACACTGCTACGGATACAGGGAATTTCCTCTTCCAGGTTGACCACTGACCTATCGGATGGAGGTGGGGAAGCAATTTTACCCTTCTCCTCCTCACTTGCTCCTATTTGCATTGCAAGGTCCTTAAAATTTGCTGAAAAGACATTGGGTTAAATAAGTCAGAGGTTACCCTCACCTGAAGCTTGAAGTCTCTAGCACGGTGATGAATGGAGTTATTTCTCTGAACTTAGAGGTTTGGAAACTGATCACGTGGCTGACCAGGGGCCTCAACTCTCCTGGAAGCACATTTCACACCAGTGCAGAGTAGTTCACTGTGCACAGGATACAAGATCCAGAAAAAAGAGTGACTATTGAAGTGAAGGGGAACCAGCTCTTCTCAGAGAGGAATTCCATCTTTTAAGGGATATTTGGCAATAGCAGCTTTGACTCGAGGACACTTTCAAATGGGAACCAGCCCTACCATGGTACTTTAGTGTATTAAGGAAAAAGTCTCTCTGCCTTGCCAAGACAAGCCCTCAGAACACAGCACTTTGAACAGGTTGCTGGATGGCTGAACTCCTTTGCTGACCACCCATCAGCCAGTGCAAAAACCAGATATATGTGAGTCCAAAGCCCAGTGAGAGTAGCCTGTGGAAAGTTTGCACATGGCTGTTCTCCAGCACATTTAATATTTGCCAGTGTCTGTATAATTGTCAGCCTGTCTGGCTGCCCAAGCTTTGCTGCTCTGTGACCAAAAACCATGACACAGTGCAGTGACGAAGAGGGGAGGAGAACCCAAGTGACAGCAGCCTGTTGACACAGTGCCAGTGCTGCAAGGGTGACTGGAGCAAAGGCTGATCCTTGAGGATCACAGAAAGAGGGAGGTCAGGGCTGTAAAGCCAACAGTGAGCTATGTGAAGGGCAGGACATGTCACAGCTGGGGACAAAGGCTGCTGTGCTGAGCACGGACCAGCAGCTGCAGGTCAGTGTTTGGAATATTCCACTTGCAGGAGAGATTAGCCAAAACCAACAGCAAGAGATATTAAAAACAAACTAAACTGCAGCTATAGTAAAATGCAACAAATTTCAGGTTACTGCTTTGCTTTAGGAAGTACAAGGAGGTGCTTAAGCCAGACTTGACCACCTGAATGCACAACACTCAGCAGCTACACACAGATGATTTACTCTGAACCACGTCTAAGTTTGATATGGATGGTCACAAGAACATCTGGAGCTCAAGCTATTTTACAGTGCAACTGCTTCCATGAGGCTGCCAGCACAGCTGAGGGAGCACACAGCCTTCCTGGAGCAGGGCCTGGGGAAGAAGCTGGAAGCCTCGTGCAGTCTTGTCCAGCTGCAGTCAAACAGCTGGGCTGCTTCAGTCCCACAGCCTCCTCAGAGTGCATATCTGCTCTCTGCTTCTTCTGAGGCTTTAGTGACCTCTCCACCCTGGGTCCCTGTACAGCTGCACTAGGGAGGTACCAAAATATCTTCCTTCCCACCCAGAGACTTGTACAACTGAGCAGCACAAGGTCATTCTCAGACAAGAACCTGCTGGTAGCAGGATCCCTGTCAGACTCGCTGTTAGCAAGGATTAGGGGTGATTTATGCAGTGCTCTAACTTTGGAGCAGCTCCCTCGGGTGCTCTGGGTTTGATGCCAGATAAGGAGGGAAGCCAGCTCTGCAGGGCATGGAACACAGGCTCAGATGAGCAGGGTCCAACACCTGCACTCCAGCACAGCTCGTGGTGGGTCAGAGGGGAAGGCACTGACATCATCACTTTGCTCCAAGAATCACCTCATGTTGCAAAGGTCTCTCTTGCAAGGGAGGCAGGACAGTTACTGTATAACCTGGTTTTTCTAACCGGTAGAAAACTGCTTTTCATAAGTCTATTAAATCTGTGCAAAATCAGTGTAGCTCACTCATGTTTTAAAATAAATCTGTGAAAAATTTCAAGAAACCTTAACAGTATCTGGAGTACTTTCTAAACAGACATAATGGTGAAAAAACTCACACAAACTTATCTTCAATTCAAACACTACAGACAATCACAGCAAGCCAATTAACTATCGATACTGAAGTGGTTTCAAATCTTTCTAAATATCCAACAGAGAAAAAGCAGACCCAGATAAACCGATGCTCAAAAAATTACAGTTTTACCATTAAAAATAGGTCTGTGTTTCAATTTGTCAAATATCTTATTCCCTACTTCCCACAACTCTTTCTCTTAGTATTATAGGAAGTTTGGCTGTCCAGGAAAGGATGCAGAAACAGTGGTCATTTCTGGTTTGAGTGAGAACTGGAAGAAAAGTTAAAGATAGCAAGCCCAAAACAACAACAGCACAAGAGAACACAGCAGTGCTGGCAGGAGAAGCCTTACCTATGATCACAACAGGCAGTGTCTTGACCCCACTCTTATTTGAGGGTCTGGTCAATAATGGATACATCTTCCCGTCTGGAAGCATTTATGCTCTGGAATCTACCTGCTGGAACAAATAAGTTTTGAATTATTTGCATTTTTTGATAAAAAGCCACAAACAATCAAACAAGAAAAACCCCACAAGACTTTCTCCAGCCCACAAACTCAGGTTAATTAAAAGTATTACCCGGCATTGCAGACTGTCACATTACACTGCCACACGCAGGACAGATCTCCTTATCTTTTTCTCCTCCTGACCCCAAAATCAAAGGATGATTCTCTGATTATGCACCACAAAAGGGGGAGAGAACAGTTATCTTTCTTTTTCAGGCATGAATTCCAGTTACTCCAGGACAGCTGGCAATTTTAGTAACCCTCTGACTACATTAAATGAAATGTTGCAGCTTGTTAATAAAAACTTCACTTCTGACCCTACTCGGTAGAAAATTGCATCATTATCACAAACACTTTTTAAAGTAACATGTGCATTGACTGATAAGTAAAGTAAACCTGAGTCAAGACTTCTGCCAAAGGCGGGAAATCTCCCTGGTTGCATTTTCAAACAGGTACCATTCTATCACTATAGGGTTTTTTCAGAAGTGATAGTTTAGTTCTGGAGCCTTCTTTCTTAATTTTCCAGAAAATGGAGAGTTCTAGGTCTGAACAAGTAAATAACAAGTCTTTGAACAAAATATGCATGATAATTATTTTGGAGACTGAGGTGTCATTAGAGTGGAATTACAAAACTAATCTAATCATTATGCAGACATTCAATGAGCAGTGAAGGTTTTTGCCATTCCTGCAGGAGTCCTACCACATCAAACAATGACTTCTTCAGTTTTCCATGAAATTAAACTCTACTGTCACTAACCTACAGAAGTTATTTTTACCACAATAAACATGAGATTCCTGAAATTCAGCATAAGCTTTTAAGTTATTCTACAGAGAATGCTCTCTTTTATAAAAAACCTTACTCTCATTTTGGAAAGCTAAGCAAAAACCCACGAACGGCACAACTTTGCCCTGTAGGGCATGCTCTCCACACCCTTCCCAAGCGCAGAAAGATCTTTGGCAGGCACACCACACACTTCCATAAGGCCTGGCACATCACTGCCTTTGACACAGGTATTGCAGCAAATGTCTTCCTACCAGAGTAATGTCCCTCTTTGAGCCTGGCATTTGCGTCACTGCAGCTCCAGCAGAGCGTAGGAGCCTGGTGCCTGAATGGGCAGCCAGGAAACCACCAGTGAGTTTATAATCTGCAAATTCCAGGCTCCAGCAGGAGTGTTCAAAGTGCATTTGCCTGCAAGGATGTGACAATTCCCACACACACACCAATGTACAGCCATGGCTGGGCTCGACAGCTCAATTCCAACAGGACTGGGTTCATCATATAAGCTTACAAGATGATTTCAAAACCAGCAGCTTTGTCCACATTTTTGGATCACAGTTCAGTAACACTGGTTGCCTGTTACCACTTAACTGAGCATTAGTCTAAGACTCTGGTGCATTTTGCCTGACAGGGCATGAACCACTTAAAAGACATAACAGTTGTGCTTTCTAATTTAAGTAATTTGAAGCATCTAGCTTTGAAGAGAGTTGGATCTCAAGGAAACTTATGTTCCCAATTTAATTGAGACTCAGAGGTAGTTGCATTCACTACAGAAGATGAACTCCCCTTAAGGCAAGTTTATCCCAGCCCTGGAAGCTGTGGGAGCGCAGCCCAACTGCCCAAGGATCTCCCCAGCCTTGTGGGTAAGTGCTGCCACGTTAACCAAAACCTGCACCACCTTCAGCAGACTGTGGTAGAAGTTTACCCCCAAATAATTCCTTCCCACAAAGCTCAAGAGCTGAAATTGGTAGAATTCAGCACTAGTACTGCCAGGGACACCAAGGGAGCAGGACATCAGTGTGACCAGCCAGGCATTCCCCTCAAACCAGTAGATTACAGTATCCAGCTGCAAGTTAGCAGAAGTTTCTTCTTCATGGTAACAAATAACCCCCTCTCCATACACAAGAAGAGAAAAGCTTACTAATTTTTTCTAACATGGAGTACACATCTTATTTTTGTGAAACTCCTGGGATTCTGGAAGAGGAGAGCAAGATCTCTGGAAGCAATCTTCCAGGTTTCTGCTCCACAGCTCCCTGCAGTAGCATGCATGGAAAAACTGCATGCACTCTGCAGACAGTGGTAACCCAGCAACATCCGTGGGATTTTCTCTGCAAGCAAGGACTGCTGAACCAACCCTGCAGAGCACATGGCAGCAGTTCCAGGGCAGCAGTAGAGCCAGCACATAAATAAGGAGGCTGCAAGCTCGTTTGTGAGGTGTGAGCACAAAGTCACAGCACTGTATGCCAGCATCTCCCTGGGGGAGCCTGAAGGGGACAAAAAAGGCACAAGACAGGAGAAGACAGCCTGGCAGTCCTGTTTACTTTAGAGGGAGGTTGCTTTGGCTCCTGGCCAGCACACTGTGCCACCCTTCTCCACCCTGATAAAGCACAGAGCCAGCAGCCACCCGCTCACTGATAACTCCCTCCTCCTTTCACCCTCCTCCCCTCCATGCTGTACCTTTTGACACAAGAAAGAGGAGCAGTTTCTGGAATCAAACCAAACTTTAATAGCTAGAGGAGCACAATTATTAGTCTGAGGAAATTACTGGATCTGTGCAAATATGAGACCATTTTTAGCCATGGATTTATTCAGTACCTGGGTTCACAAAACCCCTGATGACATTTTGGTGCTACACCTTTGTTTCCTGAAGATTTGACACTGACAAATCTATCAACACAAGATTAACCATTCTAGCATCTCTCTACAAATGGGAGAAGTCCCTTTCACATCCTATAGCTGCCATCTCTGGAATTCATAGTTATTAATTCTTCTTTTTAGATAGTGAATCAGGTGCTGAACCTGTTTATAGCCATTCCCATCCTGTAGGCTAAAGATTTGACTTCTGGGGGTGAAACTGAGCTCAGAGCTCAGGCATTTTAGTTTCAGGCCAAACATTCACTTTTCCTGCCATTGGACATTAAGGTGGATTATTTTAATCATTTTTTTTCCCAGTCTTAGACTTCTATACCCCAAAACCTGGGCAGCTAACACAGTGTAGCAGAGGAAAGCCTGTTCTTGCAGAGGCTGTTGGAGAGCACCAGGACATTGAAGTTCATTGTAAATCTATACTGAACTAGTTAGCACCAGGAAAAAGCCTGAGATAGCAAGAAACTCAAGACTGCTCTTCTCACCCTCCTTTTACATAGGGTCAGCTGCTGGGCACTCACACTTTTTCTCAGCTTAGTGACACTGAGTTTGGCTCCTGCTTTGAGCTTTCTACTTTAAATGGGTGTCCCTTCCTTCCCTTCACTTGGGAGAATGCAGCATGTTTCACAACTTGCCTTCTTGCTGCTTCCAAAGCATTCCAGTGTCTGTGTGATGTTACATAATTGTTTCTGGCTGAAAAGCACCCAGCTCCTTCTGGGCCAAGCTCTGCATACCTTCCTGACACAGCCTCATGTCTAGAGGGACTGTAACTCAAACTCGGTCAGCGTGGCTCTCACCAGTTCCAGGCTGCAAGGCTGAAACAGGTTTTCAGTGAGCAAATGAGAAAGCAAAGATACATTTAGCAAGACAAGGACACTCCGTGATCCTTGGAGAAATAAAAGACCAGGTTACATCAGCCATGTGCAGACAGCTCTCCCTGTAACAGCCATGAGATTTTGCTTAAGTAAGAATCACCAAGTGTGGCCTGAACAGCACATGGGGAGAGTTCAAGAGAGCAGTGAAGCTGGGGTATAAATACTGGGGAAGATTAAAAGAGCTACCACAACACTCAGTTTTAAAGAACAATCCTAGCACAGATGGGACAAGAGTTTTCTTCAGCTTAATTTCTTCATCAACTCACTTGTTTCACCAGTTTAATATTTAATTGATTAGTACTTTTAAAAAAAGCAGAGATCTTGACAGCTTATACATTTTATACTTCTCTACAACTTTGAGAAGTTGTTCTCTCCTTGCATCATCACTCCTGCATGGCAGGCCAGTTACCCCCCAAATAAAATTAAACTATGTGGAAAAAATTCAACTTTGTGGTATGTAATAACACCTTTCTAAAAACACCCCTGTGATACTCAGACGCTGATGTTAGGGTACACCAGACAGAGCTCTCTGTACTTATTTGGAGCCTTCTTACCTTTAGCAGCAGGTCTGATGAGAGGTGGAATCTTTATGAAAGTGATTGTACAGTCAGGAGAGCCAACCAAACTACAAGCCTGGAATCCTGTCTCTGCTCTAAGACAGCTGTTTAAATATAGAAGGCAACCAGCAGCAAGAGAGGAGAGGAGGAGCCAAAATAACTGGAGGTGGAGCAAGGAAAATAATTATAAGCATGAGTCAGCAGCACTATTCCTTCCCAGCTCCTGAATGAATGATGTAGTGAACTTCCTTAGTAATGTTCAGCTGACTATGTGACTACACGAAAAGCAGGCTTACAGGAGCCATGCCTGTCAGAAGTCCTGCATTGAACAAAATTTTCCATTTTTAACCCTCAGGACATCACAGATATTTAGTGAGTCTTGATTATTAACTGAAATATTGATTTCAGTTTATATTTCTTTTTCTTCAGTGAGATAAAGTGTTAGATAGAGCCTTTAGCACAGTAGCAGTAAAATGAGTCAAACTGCCTCCTATAAAATTTAGAACTTACCAGGGGTTTCATCCAAGGTGCCTTATGCAATCCAGGGAATAATCGATCTGGCTTGCTAAATTTAAAGTGCCCTTCACAAATGAAATACCTTTATGCCAGAGTTCTCAGTTCAAGCAGTAAATGCAGCACACGTTTATCTCTGAAGCCATCTGTTTGGAAACCACAATTTCCAGGAAATCAGGACTGCTGATTCACAGTTAAGACGCATACTTTCATTCATGTGATCTGAAAGATAAAAGCAGTTCATGGGAAGGATTTCTCTACTTTCACAACCCCCATCAGAGCAGAATATTTAATTTAACACACTGTTTTAATTCCTCCAGAACAAGTTGTTTTAATAAAGGTGAAGCCATTGCTTCACTCAAAGTTTAACTACCAGTCAAAAAACCTGACTACCTTTGAAAAATCTGACTCAGTAAATGCTGTCAGACTGAAAGGGGGGAGGTGGAAGTGGGGGGGCTAAGGTCTCTTTCAAGTTTCCTGGGCCTTTATCCAAGGTAACATTTGCACAGAGCTCTTAAATAACTCATACTGATTTTTTGACAGCAAAGGCTTTCATATGCATTATTCAGATATTTATTGGCATGTAACCAATGTATTCATGTCAGTCATGGAAAAATTAAGCTTTCAGAAAAATTAAGGCATTTGTTTGCTTAGGTGATTTAAGACTGCTCTGTTACTAGGTTTTTGAAATCTGTCTTCAATATATTGCAGCATTGCGTGTCAAACACTGCAGAACAAAGATGTTCAAGTCCATACTTGCTGATACCATAGATACAAGACAAACCATATATGATGCTTTGGCTGGCTTTGTAATAAGGAAAATAAGGAATACACACTATGTGTGCAAATCTGCAGAAATAAAGTTGCCCTCTATGTAAAAAATAGGAGATCCTGTCCATTTCCCACTAGAATTTATGAAACTAGAATCTCTGTTACCTTTGCAAATAAAGCCAGGATGTCTTTCCAAAACCACAAGCTCTATCATAGCTTTGTGCACAGCACAATTCTTTACAGGAAAACATTTATGTACAATAACCCACTGTCCTAAAACCATTGAACAGAGCAATTTGGGGACCTCTTTTTTATTGATATGCCAACAAACACACCACACGGAATAGACACAACATCAAAGTTAATGTTTCTCCTTGCGTACCTTGACCGCAAACAAATAATTCAGCCCAACACTTCGGATAAACTTTCCAGAAGAAGAAGTAATTGAGCAATGTGTAGTTGGCCTTGAAGCCAGCCCTTGACCTACAAACTCATGCAATTCACTTCTATTTTTTCCTGAACTGACAAAACCATTTTGCTGGTGCACAGATTTAAGGACAAAGCCATAACACTGTATATACTTTGCACCTGAACCAACCCCTATTTCCTTAGAAAGAAATTTCTTTGTTACTTATTGACTTTTCAAGTCAGGTTATGTAAGTCCTACCCATCCATCTCCTACTCATGAAACCTGTTAGATAGCCCTGATTCTGCTGTCTCTTGATTTGGGGGAGCTTAAGCTCTGCTGTCAGAATTCATTGCTACTGTCAGCTCATGGCAGAACCCTTCCTACAGCACCTCTCCAGCATCCACCCTTCCCTCTAGCCAGCCTTAAGGTGTACCAGACTCTGCTAAATTATCCTGACATACTACATTGTTTCACTCATTAGAACTTCATGTTCTGTTGGTTTTTCATAATGAGAGGAACACTCCCAGTGTGATCCTCCATGGGCCACAGGAGAGCTTTGGTGCTTGGTGTTTCTCTCAATTGTGGTACAACAGAAATCTAAAATTCTGCATGCTTTCTGCCTAAGAGAATATGAAGTGTTCCATTCACACACAGACACACACACACATACAGAATGCAGATCATTTAATCTAAGACAGAATACAAAATCAGCTGTTGGAAAATCTGATCAAGTATTTTTGTTCTCTGTGCAGTACCTGAAAGCCAGTTTCACTTTGTTGCTGCCTAAAGCATCTCCACCTTTATCACCCAGAAAAGCTTACACCTGGAGCTGTATGTTAGTTTATGTGCCAAAACTAGGACCCACATATGGAATAATAATAAATGGTTTGACATCAATCCTGTGGTAGTTTACCTTTTTGCTTCAACTAAGAAAACCCACGTTTGTCACTGATACCACAACCCAGATCACATCAGCAGGTGTTTCCTGTAAATGCCTTGGCATCCCCCAGTCAGAAGCAGCAAATTGTGGCCATACCACCTCTGAGAGCAGTTGGATGTCTGAGACATGTGACTTCCTCTGCTAAATGACAGAGGTAAAAAAGCCTGGGAAATCCCAGACAAGTGCTAGGTCTGACAGAAAAAGCAGCTTAGGCAACTCTGCAAGTATGAGATCCTATTCTGCTCTCAGTTAAACTTGTGACTTCCTACATGTGTTTGTGCTTTCACATGGTTTCCTCTAAAGAAAGATTTGGCCCAGACCACATGTCCCAACTTTCCCATGTCCCTGCCAAGGCCATATCTGTCCTGTGTTCGTACCTCTTTTTGCACTGTTTAGGCAGCTGGGTCCAAGGGAAGAGAAGTAAAGGTTCACTGCACCCTTTGTTGTTCACAGGAGCATTGACCTCTCAGTCCCATAAATGACTGAAATGGTTTTGTCTCAGTAACTTGGAAAATTGTTTGAGGAAAGTAAAAAGCAAAGCCTTACATTTTGCTGGAACTATTTTAAGATGGTGATTTTTGCTTCTCCCCTCTTTCCATTCATTACCTTGAAATCATTCCCTGCCTGTTCTAAGAGAGTTGTCTTCCTAAAGCAATGAGATGAAACCAAAGATTTTCACCACCTTTCACTGGCCGGGGGCATCAGCCACTTCCACCACTTTGTCTTAAAAACAACTGTTAAGAAATGAACTTGGGGAGGTGAGAATCAATCACCCGGCCCAGGAGGGCTGTGAAGCTGCACTGTGTGCATTCACGGTCCCAGCCTTGGCTGCTCTGCACACAGTGGGCACCCTGGTGCTCAGGGCCAGTGCCTGACTGGGACATCCCAGAGCTCCTGTGTGTCCAGGCTGAGGGAGCAGTAACGGAGAGCGTTGGCAGATCAAGATATTCCCTATAAGCACACCCTGAAGGAGATACTCCCAGTACAACACTGGCAGGTAACAGTGGGTATTTTGCAAGAACAGTTTGCATGTGAAGCCTCCGTGTAGAGAAGGAGTAGAGTGCCAAGTGGCTGTGCAGGCATTTCCTTGGAAAACGGGCCAGAATCACCATTTCCCTCCTCAGAAGGCTGGATGACAGCCAGATCTAGGGTGCTTTCTACTTCCCAGCACATGTGCTTCTTTTCAAAAACTAGTGGATTGCAAAGAGGGGCAGTCCTTAGGCTCCGAGGACTCCAGCCAGGCATGTTTCCCAGGAATGGATCTTTGCAGATCCTTTGTTTCCCAAACGCCACAGGCAGAGGAAAGCTCAGCTCGCACACTCTGCCCTCAGACCTCCATCATGAGCTCAACATCGATGTTTTGGGGAAAAAGTAAACACATGCACTTTCATGTCAAACAAACAGCAGTCATGGCCTAGTCAAAGATTAAACTACATTGAGTTTCATCTTCAAAGATGAAACTGGTTGGGAATTTTCCTCTTTTCTAAATGTCAATATATTCAAAATATTTACATGAGTTCCAGAGAGCTGCATCATTTGAAGATACAGCCTTTAGCTTCTACAGTCTTACAGTCATTGTTTAGTTATGTTCTTTTAGTCTACATGGGCATTTAGCAACTGATTAATTTGATAAACTGCTTTATAATACCATGGTGTGTGCATATGTCCCAAAGCACAAAATATCTTACAAAAGTTAATGTTCATAGTTCCTTGAGTGGAATATCTAACAGAGAAGAAAACCTGAAGTAGTAGGAACAGCTGAACTGTGAGCACCGAGCATCTTCTTTGTACACACTTTCCATTAGGGCAAAACTGTGGTTTTCAAATACAGGTGAGTAATTCAGGGATGGAAAAGGAGCTTGCGATCATACAGCTCATTTAACTCGTAACACAAACTTTGATAAACAGGGCTGCAGCAAGACTTTGGAGTTTCTTGGATTCATTTCTTTGCCACAGCTTAAGCCATTCTGCAGCTCTTCAACTCAACTTTAGTTTTCTTTACCTTAAGATAAAGGATTTTGTAGCATTCCTGAAAGGCTTTGAAACATGTACAGCTAAGGGCACCCAAAACTACCCAGCCAGAATGTTCAATTTTGTCAAAGAAAAATAAGCTTTTCTGCAGCAGAGCACAACAGTTTTTAGCTGTGAAGGTTTAGGAAAGGACTGGACTAGAGTTATCCTGCAGCTTCCTACCCCCAGGGTTTATTTTCATCTTCCTCTTAAGCACCTGATTCTATCAGAGGTACCAGCTGCTTGGATCCAGGTTAGCCAATCTGGCATTCCTGACTTACAATATTGCCTTTCTGCCATAACTTTAAGAGTTTCAGTTCTAAGTGCTTTTTGCATGCAAGTCCTATCTTCTTAAGAGTCCTTTCATGCACACTGAAAGGTCAACTGAAATAATATTTTCTTAGATCCCAATTTCCCTTCACAGTAGCTCCAGCACTTACTGCCAGGGGTGGAATTGAAAGTCCCCTGGGAGTATTCTGCATAAAACTGGGTGAACCATTATCTTTTACAAAGACAATCTTATCACTTAGTCACAATATAACAGTAACGCATTAAAGTGTAACAAAATTATTTCAGAGGTCAAGGTTTCTCACCTGTAATTGACAGCTGTTTCCAGAGTAGCTGAAGGAGGCTGGGACACAAAATGAGCTGTCACTTCCTGTAAAACAGAATGTCCTATTTTGAAACACACACAACTGTGTGAATAAATATTCTGGGATCATTTTTGTGGCTTAGAAACATAAAAAATATTCACTATGAGGTCTGAAAGGATTTTGCACAGTGGATTTACAGGTAAGAAAGAGGCAGGATTTCTGCACAAGAATAAAGCCATTCAGTAACTAATTCCCCAAAGCATTTGGTTTAGAAATACATCACAATTTGTGTAACTCCATATTTAACTGACAGACACCCATTTTTGCACGTGTCAAAGCTTAAAGCTGAGCATAGGTCAGTGAAACAAAAGTGCAGCGCTGAATTTTCTGTCAATATACATACTCAGCTTGTGCCAGATTAAAATCCCATTTCCCCAAGATCTTGCTCATGTTGTACTTCTGTTTTTGGAGAAATTTCACTAGAGATATCTTCCTTGTTTCTCATCCCCAGCTATTCTACAAAACACTTACGATTCCTGTTTCAGGTGTATTTTTGCTTAAATTACTTTAGTTCATTATTCTATTGTTACTCTTTTTCTGGGTTTTTGGCTGGTTGGTTGGTTTGGCTTTCTTTGTGGGGACTTTTTTGTTGATTTTTTTAGCGTGCTTTATTTTTGGTCTATCAAGAAGCTATTTCTAGAATAGAGATGACAGATTCTAGATTAGTTTTACGCCCTTGACAATAATTATTTTATCAAGAGAAATAACTTATTTTTAACCCGCTCACATTTTTGGCAGCTGTCAGGCCAGCTGCAGTTTTTATTTTTTCCACAGAGGAGTTGTCCCAAGCACAGATGAAAAGGAGGAGGTGTTTGCCATTGCCTGGTCAATATTTATCTTGATTGTGAAAATGCTAAGTTTGAATCATCAAGCAAAACCTCTGCCAAAGATCCTGGGGATTGTAATATTAAGTGACCCTTTACCTCAAAGCTGAAGCCACCCAGCAGTGCTGTGACAGAGCAGTACCTGACTGGCTCCTTATCAGCCCAGGCTGAGATGTGCTCGGCAGGGCAGAATGATGTGGCACCAAGGTGACCAAAGCGTGGGCTATCTTTGGTATCTGTCCCTGGGAGCTCTGACCTGGGTTATCTATGCCTTTTTTTTCTCTCCTGCCACCCTGAAGGGTAACATTCAGGGCTGTCAGCAATAACTGCAGATCAGAGCTGTTCTGCCCTGTCACCTCATGAGCTGCTGCTGCAGTTCACTGTGCCTGAGCTGCCACACTGGGTAACCAGAGCTCACTGTGCCTGCCTGGCCTCTTGGGACATGATTGGGTCAGGCCACAAGGGCCCAAAAGGTCCATCCAACCCCACATCCCACCCTCAGCACTGGGCATCAGCAGCCACCCACAGGAGAAAACAGGACAAGTGTGTGATGCTTGTCTTTTGTCTTCCCCTGCCTTCAAGTATTTGCAGCTGAGCCAGCTGCCTGAAGTCTGATGAGAGTTGTTCTCTTGCTGGTTCCTTCCATCTGTTTTCATCTAGTTCCCAGTACTTTCACAAGTGGCCTCTAGTACCTGTACTAAAAGGAGATTATACAACTGCTCCCTCTCCATAGCATCATATTTATACATTTCTATTATATTTCTCTCAGTCTTCTGACTTATTACCAATGCAGAAATTGTTCCATACTCTATATCAACCTGTTTTACCTTCTCCAGATGCTCATCTCATATGCTGATATGAGAAAAATAGCATTTCATCCAGCAGTCTAAGCACAGATGAACCATAGCTTTATGCATCAACTGTCTGGTTTGGCCTCCATCCTTTCCTAGCACTTAATTTGCTTTACTACCAGTTAGCACTGAGCTGACAGTTCCACAGGACTGTTTATCTTGACCTTACAATCAAGTTCATGCTCATCCCTACTCTGAGTTTCCTTGCCTGAACCTGTGCCAGAGTGTGAGAAAACACACAGGAATTGTGCAAAAGTGTGAAGTAATAGGACAGCACAGAAGCACTGCACAGATTGTTCTTCAAACCAATGCAGTCACCCACATGCCTGACAAAAAGCCAAGTGGCAAGCCTTGGAGACTTTCTGGATACTCCTTGGTCACAAAGAAACCTCAGAAAAATAATTGAAGGGCATGCATGTGGGAAAAAGCAAGTTCTCACCTGGCACCTCAGGAGGGAGGTGGCCTTAGGTAAACACAGTAGAGAAGCTCAAAGAGCTCTTGTTGCACTCCATCCCCTGGGCTGATCTTGATCTGCTCTTATCCTCTCACCTGAATAAAGCATTCATGAGGAGCTTATGCAAAGTCTCTTGTAGGTTTGCCTCAGGAGTGGCTGTTATTCACAAACATCTGACAGAGACCAAGGCACCACCAGCGAGGGTAATGAACCCTTCCCTCACCTGGAATGGACACAATGGATATAAAGCAGCACAAAGGTAATGTACCAGGGCTTATAAAATACTCCCTATGCTTGTTGTACCTGGGAAACACAGACAAGACTCTTGGGCCTGGGAGAGCAAAGCTCCTGTGTCTGCTACCCACTCTGCAGTGCTAACCCCTCTTGATGCACTACCACTGTGTACCTGAGTACACCTGACACTTCATTCCACTCATCAATTCAGCTTGTGAATAAAAATATCAACCATGAGGTCAATTATTATGGCAGTTATTGGTCTCAAGATAGAATGAGACAAAAGTAACTTTAGAAAATAATTTTAGTTGCACTTATTTATAGAATAATGCAAGCTTGCCATATATACCTCAATTTTTCTGAAATTTTATGCCTTTTAATGTTATTAAAACAAACTATTACAAAGGAACACAATTTTAGAAAATACCTTTATTTTTTTTTTAGTTTCCCATAAAGCCTTGCTAGAGGACTTTGAGTCCCACTTAGCTTTGCTGTGCTTTCATACTTTGCAAATGACGTGCATTCAGTATAAAGCCTTGATGGCTTTCTCCTTGTTCTGACATTTGGGAAAGCATAAACAAACTTGTCCAGCTGTCACCATACTGCTGTTAGTCTTGGAACACAATAAAAGCTGGAGTGTCATTACTGAGCTGCATCCTGAGAGCACACTCAGCTTGCACCATTTACCTCAAATACACACAAGTGTAGCAAAAAAAGAAAAACATCCAGTCAAATAACCAACTGGCACACAAATGAACATGGAATAGCAGAAATCCTGTTACAAAACAATATGAGAATTAAATAATATAACAAACAGTTCTAATCTTAACAGGGTTTCAATCTGTCCCATCTGACTCATACCTAGGTGTGGTTATCAAATAAATACTTTTAATCATTTAAAGACACAGAAACAATTCACAGATTAAATGTCTGCTTATTAATTGCCATAACAGAGACAAGAAATGAACCCAGATCTCCTGGCCTGTGCTTCAGCCACAGGGCTGCTCTAGGACAAAAGTTACCCAGATTTCTTGCTGTGCTACAGGTGACCAACCTGTCCCACCTTTCTGTGCCTGATCACAAGTACTGAGCCTCTCATTGAAAAGTGCTAATCTTTCTAATTCAACAGACTAAGTGATTTATGGCAGTTATTTACAATGCAGATCCATTTTTAGTTATAGCACACGATTCCCCAGGCATTAATTCACATTTGCAAGCTCTCGGTGGGTTCATTTCGGGCCGAGACATCTGTCAGTCCCCTTGGCCCCTGGAAGACCCCCGAGCTCTGTCCAGGCACATTCTGCTGTAAATGGGCATCTCTTCTGCTGCACTGGCCAAACCCAGCATCACTAGGCCAGAGTGCACCCCAGAGCACTCAGTTGTTCTTGCCAAAACCCCCAACTACCCCTGTGCCTCTATAGGCACAGTCTGGGATACAGATATTCCTGCACCTTTATATCAACGTTGTCTCTCAGTTTCACATCTCTCCAAGATGTTGCAATTTCCTACAGAATCGCAGTTTCCATAGAAAATGTGCGTATTTTCCAATATACAAGCATTTATTTCCTAGTGTAGATGTGAATAGCTAAAACAAGCAGTCTGTTTCAGCATATTTGTTGGACTTTGTGTTAAAACTCTTTGTATGCTGCATTTATTCTGGAGGCATGCTTGTCTCACAGCTCCTGATCTTATCTTCAGCCTGTACTGAGAAATTGCTTCCATGAACTTTGGAAGGTCAACTTGTTAAACATCTATCCACTCTCCCCTACTCTTTCTAATCATCTAGAAATAATAATTAACTTAATTTTCTGAGATGGGGACGACTACTTTACTACCCAATTCATGTTATGTGTTTCAGATGACTCATATATGGTAACTATGCTGCCTCCGAGGGTTTTTCCCTACAAAATTCCTCACTGAGACTGGCCAAATGTTTTTTTCTTGTTCCTTATTTCTTCATCCAAGAGGCAACATTCTTTTCTAAAACTTAGAAAAGATGGCTTCATGCCATGGTACAGGTATAAGCTCGTCAAAAGTAACATGGCATGAAGCAGAGAGCCTGCATTTGGGACTCTGCTGGGAAATGAAACAACTGAGTCAGGAAAAACTCCATGTCAAACCTTTTCTGCCTGATATCAACTCCAGTCTTCTATAGATTCTGCCAAAGTCTTTGGAAATCTGTTGCCCAATACCACTTTGGGAATAATCCTGGCATATCCACTGGTGCAGAGCGGATATTTCAGCAGCTTGCTGAAGGAGTGTTTGGTGCATCACAAGAATGTGCCTGCACAGGAAGGCAGTTTCACCAGGTACAGCTGGCAGAGGGAGAAAAAGAGCCTGAGGGGGAGCAAACCCATCTCTCCAGCTGATTAGGTGCAATAACTCCTTGGAGGAAACTTGCTGGTTTCAGCAGCAGCCAGCTCCCACCAGCAGACAGAGGTGCCACAGCACATCCTGTTCCCCAGGACACTGCTCACCACAGGGCTGCTCTGAAACTGGGAAATGCAGATCCTGCTGTCCTGCATTTGAATGACACCACCCCACATCTCCAGAGATGCCTTCCTGTCTACTGAGGAAATCACCTGCTGGGAGACCAGCATGTCCCACCTCCCTCTAACTCATACAAAACCTTGCTGGTTTATGTAACCTTACAAACACGAGGCTGTTGTGAAAGAAGTCCAAAACATACAAGAAGTATCTGAGCAATACATGAAAACAAGCCTGAATTTCAACTTTACAGAGTTTCATTATAACAATCTAGTATCAGGTATCACAAAGGAGTTCATTCTGGCTGAGTATCAGTGATGGATGAAAGGGAATTTGTTAGCTGAGATACCATAAGGTAGCTTCCATAAGGTAGAATTGCACACAACCTTACCCAGTTCGTTCCTTACATTTGTCACAAAGACTAGGATCATTTTCTTCCAGGTTTCACTTCCAGGTTGAGCAAGGTAGTCAGGCTTTAAGGGATAAAACAGTAAAGTTTTTCAGCTTGTAAATACAGCTCAAACATGTTAATTACCCACTTCAATCTCCTCATCTGAAACACTAACAAGAGGGAAGCTGTTGGTGGGTAAGGTGTCTGTCAACATCACCAAACCCTTACTTTTGGAACATCTTGTGGGTTTTGCATTTAGAAGGGGTCTGAGCCAAATCACACCACACTAAACAGAAAGGCCTGTCGAAGCAAAGGTAAACATTTCAACTAGCTCCAAGGACATTTGGATTAGCCTTCCTGCATGATTGATATGTCATGATGTTTCTGTAACTTAGGAAAAGCTACAAGGCAGTAATCTCACAGTTTCAGTCAGTAATCTGAGAGTAAAGTGAAGATTAATCAAACTAGGATCAGACTACTGCTTTTATAGCAGGACTTTACATTTTCCTAAATCACACACTGGAGTTTCTAAGCACGGAAAAAACCCAATTAATATTAAAAATGAGCATAAGCCTTTTCTAGAGATTTAAGCTTGACCAGCTTCCCTCCATTCGACATCTATCAAAGAAAGCCCAGAAACTTTATAAGCCCATGTACAGAGATAAAATACAGTAACACTGATCAGTTAAAAAAGTACAGCCTACACCTCTGTGGACTGCCAGTCTCTTTCCATTTCTTATGGATGCACTCCTAGCCTGTCCTGAAATAACCTCTACAGACTCTTCTCAGAAACCAAGAGAACTAAAACAAGGTGCACAACTGCTCCCACAGTAAACACACAGCCCTACATGATGCAAGAGTATTAAATGTTTGTGCAAAACATTGAGTCAATAAATAAAACCAAGTAGATTATAGCAACCTCAACGTGCTTGCAGCTGTATTCATGGTAGCAGCTTCTTTAAGTTACAGCTGCAAGTCCTTTCTTCCTCTGGCTCACAGCAGCAGCCTGCACAAATAATTCAGAGTTGACCTGAACAGTCTGCCTCAGTCCCCCACATGCTGGGTCCATTTATGTGCAAACAGACATTCAGAGATCCTTTTCTTGCTTTCGAAACATCTTCAGCTGCTCTTTAAATTCCCTAACTGCTGCTGAGAGCAGCACAGATGGACTCTAATTTCTCCTCTCTAGCATCTGCACATTTTGAGCCCCTTACAAAAGAAGGGCAGGCAATTTCTGACACGCCAGTTTGAGGCTGGCAGGTACATTTGTAACCTCTCAGCCCCAGGGTTCTATTCATGCTGACAACTGGGATGCTGGCCTCACCCATGCTGGTAAGACCATCCTGAGCAGTTGTGTTCTGGCTTCCTCCTCCCTGACTCATTAAATGTCTGCCAGCAAGCTCCATTTACCTTTACCCTTATTCTAACTGCTCCACTCAGGGTGTTTAGTTAGCTAAAAAAAAAAAAAAAGGTGTGCATAAAGGCCTGGTTATGTTGTAAACTGGGTTTTACCCAGACCTCATTCACACACACAGATCATAAAAGGAATGGGCAAAAAGAAAGCTCATCATGATTAGTGATTAACTACCAGCTATTTTCTACAATTCAGTTGCCAGAAAAAACTCAGTAAGGCAACTCAGATAAGAAGCTCAGCTCCAAGTAGTGCTGAACCCAATAAAGACAACAGTATCCACAGTTCTGCAGTCACATTCCCCTCACTTCCAAGTTCAGTTTCACTACATAATCAAGGATGAAAAACTCCTATCCAAGAATTCAAAAATGGAATGGGTCTGTTACTTTGAAAAGTCATGCAGCTTTCCACGACAGTGAGCAGTGTTAGAGCAGAAACATTGGCACCTGCTCTGCCCAGGGCCATGGTCTCTTGCTGACCTGTGCATCCTCAGTGAGATCAGCAGTAAGGAATGAGAGGGATAAAAAGGCTTTGTCCTTGTCAAGGGTGAGCTCAGTTACACAGCTCATTATAACTTCCTGAATATTTTCTGCTCACTGTCCAGCTCTCAAACACTACCACAGTCACCTCACAGCAGCAGGAGCTTGGCTTCTGTCTGTCCCGACCTCCAGAGCACTTTTCAGCTACACCTAGATATTAAAAGTGTTAATTTAAACTCTGAATGGAATTTTAAAAGCAATGGGCAGAAAGATTTAGAAGTCCTATGTCTTGATAAAATCACTCCGACATAAAGAGTTACTTCCTGATCTCTTTCTACAACCAGTGGGAAAGGTGCAGAGAAGTAACAGAAGACTATTGAATCGATATGAAAGAAGGAGTTTACATTGCTAATTAACAAAAGCATTACCTGATAGATAAAAACAACCTAGATGGTTATTTCCAGACTTGAATGACATTTTATAAGTCACTTGAATTCTCTAAATTTCCTGTCCCCTGATTGCAGTTCTATTGCATGGGCAGGGAATATTTTTCAAAGTGTGTTTGAACAGCACTGAGAAAAACAAGATCACAACCCCTTTTACAGCTCCAAGAACTAATACAAACAGTTTACACAGATCATTTCTACAGACAAATAATGAAGAACATCTGATTTTTTACCACATAATTAGAGGCCTTTATCAAAAATTACTCATGCCTCTGGATGAGTAATCTGAAAATCTCAGCACTTGGGTATATTAACACCACAAAAGAAACGAAGCATATTCCAGAATTATATATTCATGGTTTCTTGAGGGCTTTTAATGTTGTATACAGTTACATAAGCATTGCATCAATAAGATACATTACCCTCCATAAAGTACTGCCTCTCTTCCAGTGGTATTTCCTGGTCATGCCACTAAACCCAGCATGGTCCTTGTGAACTCCAGCTGACACGCTCAGAGGACTTCTATGTGTGTTGAGTGGCCTGCAGCCATACCTCCTAAAGCTTTCATCTCATACAGCTTCACAGCAGGACTCACCAAGCCTTATTGAGATGCAATTTCCAAGAAAAACAGCTTCACAAGCACAAAAGCTGAGCAGGATGAGATTACCCAGTGTGGCTGCATTCAGAGGGTCTGTACCTGGGGATGCAGGTGTCCATCCTGATTCCAGCCTTTTAGACACCGAAAAATCAAAGGCAGCACATCACAAATTGAGCTGTATAATGCATCTGGTTTTCTTTAAGTAGTGAAGAGATTCCATTAGGATACTTGAGGTGGAAGGTCAGTTTTAGTTACTGGGAGACATTGGCAACCAAAAGAACCAGTGAAGGCATTTTAAGTCCAGTTACAGCAGAAACTCAGATATAGTATCATGGTGAAATTCAGATTTTATCATTAGAGCCTGAGGAATTAGCAAAATACAGCAACATGCAACAAGGTGCTGCCTCTCACTCCAGAGTTGTTTGCATTATAGATACATAAATATTGTGAAGGTAATTTACTGAGCCCAGCTTGATCAGAAACCATTCCACTGCAGCCAAAAGAGCTGAAACCCATCCCCCCCACCCCAAAACAATACATGGTGTGACAAGAGACTTCTAGACTGCTATGGGGTGCTTCTTGGATGCCAGGCACCATGTAGGAGAATTTGCTTTTGAAATAATATAAATAATAGAGCATCAGCTACAGCAGACACAACAAGTCCTGTGCCCACACTACACCACCATGTTCCCAAGAAAGTACCAGTGCAGGACCTGGCTCCGTAACTACAGCATGAATAACACTCAACTCCAGCCCATACAGCATCAGTGCAAGCAAGAAAAGCAATTAAATTTATGACTTAAAAAATATACAGAGACCACAGTTATGTTCCAGAAAAAAAAGAATCTTCCATTTTTACCATATCTGCTTTTCTCTGCTACAGGACAGACACTTTGTAACATTCCAGTCCAATATCAGGAGTGTTCATTTCTAGGTGATATCAATGTTGTTTATGCACAGTAGTAAAGCTGTTATGATTCCCAAATACACACACACACACCACTTCACAGATAACTAACTGGTATACCTCAGACACTAAGGCAATACTAGAGAGATCAGCATGTTTTACACTACAGCATCTCTGTATTCCACATTTCACTTCTCAACTACCAGAAACCATTTGCTTTTTGTCCTTAGCAAGTGAATAAAGACATTATTAAAGATGTGATTTCAAGTCACCTAGTTGGGAAAATCCTCAGCTAGTTTCAGAGATTGCACATGGGCAGATATTATGGATTCCAGTATAATCAGTACTTTGAGAATCACTGTATAAATAGTTTTTAAAAATAGCCTAAAAGCAAACTCGAGTGCTGTCATAAGGCATTCTCAGCCAACAACACAGGCAAGAGTTTCAAGTTGCTAACACTTCACACTTCCAGGTTTTTGGCAGAATGATAACAATTAGAAAATCAAAACTTTGTTCACAACAGCTGCTTAACATTGCTTTAAAGATTAACTGGAGAGTTCACACAGAAAGGAAGGTATGGCTCACCTACATTAATAGTGCTACTCTTAGTGAAACTGGCAGCTTATTGCAGCTCTAACACTGCTATCTAAGGCTTGATTGCAGCTCCTATGATCTGAAATAAAAACTGATTTACAGAGAAGATCACTCAGCAGAAGATTCAGATCCAATTACATTGACACAGATTATGTCACTACTATACAATTCCAGATGAGTTTCAAGAGCTATTTGACCTATATTTAATCTTGTACTATAATGCTATTTAAAAAAAAATTAAAGCAATTTGCTTTTAATTAAAGTTTATATTTAAAAATCAAGTCAGCATTACAGTTAAAATGAAGAAGCCTTGGCACTGAGAGGAGCACTCCTTGTGCTCCTACAGTGAATTTAATCTCATTGTACACGTCCATACCCACTGTGAGCAACCTTAAAATCTCAAATCAAAAATCATTTCCATAAACTCTGTGCCACTGTAACCCCCAAAGCCATGCTGAAATTAAGAAAAAGATTCTCAGAATATGATTTAATAATGCAAACCATCAGCAACAGAAAAAGCTAAGATATCCTATTTATTCACCTTTCCTGTCAGTGGTTTCTCATCCTACCCACTCTGCCTTCAGTTGTACCCACACACTGTGTCTTGTGACAGTCCATTAGAACCAGGACCAAACACCTTTTTAAAAAGAAAACCTTGTCTGGCATTTTCTCTAAGGCAGTGAACAGCAATTCACTTTGTCCTGTGGCTCCAATGACAATATCAGTCATCATAGCACAAGCTGGGGTTTTACTTTGCTTTATATCTCGTGGTTAATTCTTCATTGACTCCAAGCTGAGTGAGAACAGTAAAACATCAAGGGTGCTCATGAAAATCACTAGTTAGTTGTAAAAATGGTCTTAAAACTTTGCCTGAAGGCACCTCTGAGCAGGTCAAGGGAGGACAGCCAGGGCCATCTGAGAGCCCACATCATGAGAAAGGCTCATGGCAATGAGGCCAGGCAGAGGTCAAGCCCAGAATTCAATATACAGCTCAGCTGCAGGGAGGATAACCAAGGTCAGGTGCAGGCCAGTGATTGATGAACAGGACTACAGTGACAAGGTCAGGGTGAAAAAAAACCACTCCCCAGGTCAGAAGCAGCAAGCAGCAGTGCCAGATACAGAAAATAGCACATCCACAGCCCAGGCAGGGACCAGAGGCCCAGGACTGAGCTTTAATGGCTCCTGGGCCCATGGAGATTGCAGGTGAGGCTGCCCAGGGCCATTAAAGCCTGGGCTCAGGTTCTCACAGTTATAAAAGTGAGTCCCATCAAGACTCTCAGTCTGTCCAGGAAGGCAAAGAAATAAATCACTTTGGTAAGACCAGCCTAATACTCTAAAACTCATTTTTCCAAACCAAAAATAAGCACATTCAGGGGAATGTGCTAACTTTTCTTCATTTTGCTGTGTGCTGTATGGATAAACAGATGATTTCCAGCTCCATGATTATTAATGTACTGCCTAAGCTTTTGGTTTTATAAATGCATATAAATATATGCATTTGGAAAGACTGGCACCTAACTTGGGCTCTCAGGCCCTAACAGAAGGACCAACAAATCAGCAAAAATTCATTTATTTACTTCAGTCTGAATCATGCCTCAGAACTCTAAATGAAGCTAAAAAGAAGAATGAAAGAAAGGGAAGGAATGTTGTATAAGATCTTCTTGAGTAACAGTCCCCCAAAATTTTGTAGTGTGAGATAAATAAACAAATTGGGGTTTAGCAGTGTGGAATTGAGTATTGATTGTTGTCCCTTGAAAGCAGCACAGACACCATGGTTTTCAGGAGCAACAGAAGTTGTTGAAGGAATAACTGTGGCAGAGACTAGAGCATTCTGGAGGTTCAGGAGCAACTTAGGAATTTTAGTATTTCTTTCAGCTCAAATAGATTTAACTGTCTGCAGAACAGTTCTAGATCTAACAGAAAAATGTAGTTATAACAACATGCATAAAGATCAGCTTATCCCATGTAAGTGAAATATAGTCTATTTTCTTCTTCATGAAATAAGATCTCTAGCCAGTCCTTTCTGCTCTCCTGCCAGTGCTCTGAACAATGTAATATCTGTAATTTTGAGTTTAAAAAAACCTTTAAACACAAACTTGACACTGAATTTCTGAAGTCTGGATCCTGGGGCAGGTAAGACAGGTCCCTGAATTGCAGGAGCAGGTTAGCATTCATTATCTCATCACATGACTCTCCAAACACAAAAGCAGACAACAGAAAAGCAGACAACTGGCCTGCAGAATATTGTATCATTCTCTGGGCAAGAGAAGAGTGAATTTGGCTGTATAGCTTCCTGTAATAAAACATCCATAATTAAATTCCCACGGGTTTTCCACTGCAATGTCCTCTGGGCAGAGCAGCTGCAGAGAGCACATGACAAGGCTACCAAGCACCAAGAAGATCTCAATTATTCTCAAGAGACAGAAAATGCCTCAAGCCTCATGTGAGGATGAGCTGTTCCCTATCACCTTGTCTGACCCTCTAAACCTCTTCTGGCACCATGAATTCCTATGGCTCCTTCACTGGCAGCTCCAATAATTTCTTTTCTTCAGCTGATATACACAGAGGGCAAAAATTAGGGGTAGCAGCAGCAGTGCCCAGGTGCCAGGGGAAGCTCACTGTGGACAGCAACTTCCATAGCCTGGAGTCCCAGGCAAGTCTCACAGGCATTGACTGTCAAACTCAAATGTTTCAAGATGCCCCAGATGAATTTCTGTTCCTTCTGAAAATTTTCTGCCCATTCATACCATCTTTTGCTCTTCTGAAGCCTTAAATAGGCTGTATATCCCTTGTTAAGAAATAATTCCTACTTTGATTTGCTGTGAAAGTTTCTTCTTCCAACCTCATAATTTGCCTCTATTCATAACATCAAGGTACATGCAATTTCTTACTGTATTATTTGCATTTAATTTAACTGACATGGGAGAAAAAGCAAAACTTTTCTGACTGAAAGATTATTCAGCATATAGGAACTTTATCCAGCCTTATCTAGCTTAGTCTTCATTAGTGGGTTTATACCCTGAGTCTATCAGCTGCCACAGTGAAAATTTGGACTCTTTGTGAAGACACACAATGTAACAGGGGTTTGATATTCTCTGCTCTCAGCTGCACAATGTACCCACAAGAACACTCCTCCAGGTCCACCAGAACACCTCAGAGAGTTTAGACCTCTGCTTACCTTCAGAAAGGAAATGGAAGACAGTAAGATAGTCCATACTCCTAGAGAGTCCAAAGACTTTTAATAAAAAGTTGTTACTCAAGATTTACACATTCACTTTGTCTCATTAGAGAAGGAAAAAAAGTTTCACTCTATCATTTCTATCCCAATGCCAGCATTACAGGCAGAAGGGGCTGCAGTTAGATAATTTCTTTCCACTGGATTTTTTAACCATGATTCATAGAACAGTATTGCTGCCAGACACATGTTTTAATAGAAATTGAAAACAAATTAGCTTGAGAATGGCTTTGTTACTCTGTGTTCGAGTAAGTTTAAGTGTCTTTTCTTCACAGAGTAGTTTTGAAATTATCTCTGCCTTTTGTTTTGGGGAAATTGGTAGCCAGCTTCTTTAACTTCTAGTCAACTCACTTGAGCATAGTACTACAAGGAGGTGTGTTTGTACCCTCCAGTAACTAGAGACATCATGGATTGTTTCATATTGAAGAAGTTTCACATTCATTCCAAACTGGACAAGAGTATGCATAGATATTTTGAGAAATAAAATTCATTAGATCAAGGAAAGATTTTCCCACAACACACAAACATTTAAATAACTGATGTTCCTGTCTCAGCTCATATTGGATCCTTATCCTTCTACATCCTCCTCATTGCAAGGATTTGTTTAGTTAGGACTCTTATTTACTATCCATTAAATACTTACCACAGTGGAAGCTAAAATACACCCAGATTAGTACACTGTGCTAAATAACAGTCAATGTCCTTTTGTTTTCAAAGACCAGTGTCCAAGTAAAATTATTGCGGAATTAAGAAGAAGACATAATTAGAATAATGTAGATATGTAGGGAAAAGGGAAATGTAGATGAAAAAAAGCCTCCCTGCAGAAATTTAGATAGTGAAAAAGGTAATTTAAATTTGCCTACCCAAGATAGCGTTAGATAACTGGAGGGAAGGAAAGAAACCCTGCAAAACACAAAACCACCACACAGAAAAATAACTTCTTTTTCTTGTTCCAAAGCAGTCCAAAACCATGTGTCCTTGGAACATTCCAAACTACAAATCCTCCTTGTACAAAACTTTTCTGGCACCATGGACCAGAGTTGGTTCTGCTCTCTCAGCTAGTGCTGCACCCACATTCCTTTAGGCCATTGCTAAATACATTACCTCCATTTACAAAAGGAAAACCTTTTTTTGTGAGGTTTTTTCGACCTGCTGGAATGGGTCAGGATCCTGAGAGCACCAACAGGTCCTAATTTCCCTCATCAACATAATCTGGGGACTCCATCCAGGCACTGCCTGTCCACTGGCCCAGGAACTGCATTTAAGCTCCAGACTTTGCTGTCAGCCCTTGCCTGAGCTGTGCACAGCCCAGTCCTCACTGCTCCTGCCCTGCTCTCTCCACCTTTCTGCTTGGGACTTTGGTCCAGAAACAGATTAGGGATATGTATTCTAGATACCATAGAGTCATTACTTGGGCTTAAAAAGTTCTTTTAGTCACTTAAAGTAAGTAGCACTTTGTAGGCAACAGGCAAACCAACATGAAACCTGTCCAGAGAAACTTAAATAAATCTGCCCAGGGATGTACTTTGTTATTAGTGCTTATAGCTTATGACATGGATTTGGCATTTAAGTACACAAATGATCTCACTCACATGCCAGTGCAAGCTTTTTCCATCCAGCATGATATGCACAGGATACCACAAAGACTTAAGTATATGCTGGTTTCAAAGTAAAACCCCACAAACTTCCAGTAGGAATGAAAAGGTCAGTTCTGCTCAAGATGTCATCAGTGATAATCTAGAATAGTTGGTGTGCTTAGTGCAGAACAAGGAATAAGGAAATGGTGTCCCAAACTTCACCCTAAGAACTTCCATACTATAAATTTTTATGGTTTCTTAAAGTTGCCTTCAGATCCTGTCCAGTCTACCCAGAAAACATGAGACAAATCAGCAATTTATTCCCAGTTTCAAGAACCAAGCCACATGCTGTTCCTACATAATAAATATACAGAAAATAATGTGTAGTCCACAGAAAGGAGAAACTGAGAATAGTGTGACACTGGCAATGGCAGAAAGAATTAGAATTGCTCATTCCAGAGAGGAAGGGGTTGAGGCATGATAATGAGTTTTGAAATATTACAGGCTGCTGCAGGGCTCTGTGGAGAACAGATAGGACAATATTGTAAAATCACAGCTCCATGATTTGGCTCTTCATTCTGCACTTTGCACTTTTACTGAGGCAGACAGGGGTTGGGAACTGACAGAAAAGAGTAAGAGGCCAGGAGAGAGAACCATAAAAAGCAATAAGCCAACGTAGCAGGCTGGGAAGACTTTAAAAGAAACACCCTTCCATAAACCCTCCTGGATTGCCCAGCCTACTTTTATCAGGGAAAAGGACAAAAATATCTCAGTCTGAGAATTCAGCTGGAGAATGAGTCTTGGTGAAGACTTACCTGTTGTAAGAATGAATGAGAACCTAGAGACCAAGTCTAAACCCAAAGTGAGCCCTCTGACAAGCAGGACAGTGACCTCCACAGGGACCTGAATAGAAAGTTGAGCCCTGCTTTTATGGTAAAGGTGGCTGAACACTGGAATAGGTTTTGTAGATCATCCTTGAATATATTTAAAGCCTAGCTGTCCATGGCCCTGTGTAACCTGCTCTGGCTGACCCCTCTTTAAACAGGGGGTTGGACTAAATGGTCTCCAGAGGGCCCTTTCAACCTCAACTATTCTGTTCAGCCATGCTGAATTTCACACATGGTTAAATTATTCACAGGTATAACTTTTAGCTAAGGCTCTGGATAGAAGACAAAAATTTAAAGGTAGCTTTCTTAGTCCTCAGCAGGTGATGGTGGATAATTTTGTATTATGAATCATAGCAAAAAATAGAGCAGAAAACCCTTTGGGCCTCCCACATACAGAAAACTGGAGAAAGGATTTGGAAGATCTTCTAAAGATACACCAAGGGAAAGGATCTGAAGGAAGGTGAACAAGCAGGAAGACACCACAGTCCAGGGAGCAGGAGGTTTTAAAACTATTTCAGCACGGTCAGGGATCATGAGGATGAAGTACCACTCTTGACTGAGTGCTGATTGTAGCCTTTGGCAAGAACAGCTATTGACTCAGGAAATGTCTCACATTTTTTACTTTACTTAAGAGCTAACTGAAATATTAAAGCAATGTTTTGGTTTGTTTGTTTGTTTGTTTTTATATCACTAATCATCTTTTATAGCTCTAGGTTTCGGGAAGCACGCGAGTCCCTGGGATGCTTCTAGAAAAGCTCTGCTGCTTTGCAGGGTCAGTCCTGCAGACAGCTGAACCCTTCATCTGCTCCAGACATTCCTGGCTAACTGGGAGCCTGATTGCAGCACATCTCTCGTGCAACTCGCTGGAATCACCAACACATTTTTGTGCTTATTCCCGTTCTTGATGAGAGCTCTCACTCTGCTCTCCAGCCTGTGCTGCTGATGGTTTGCTGTCCTGCACAGCTGAAGGACAGTTATGTAAAGGTCTCCACAGCCCTTGCCCGATAGCATCAGGTGGGAATTTATCCAAGATGCTTCGTTTCTTAAATAATTAGGAACAGAACTATAACAGACTATAATGGAACAATATAAAGGACTTTTAAGGCCAGGGACAAGTGCCAAAATCACTCTGGAACAGGGCTTATGTTATGGTTTCCTGGGACATTTTGGTTTTATTTATTAACTGTAGGAATTTTTATCTCATGCCAACACTTATGTGTGAGCATAGTATGCAAAAATCTACTTTCTAAAATCTGATGAAGTTCCAGGAAAGAGTTATACAAGCTCTATGTATAAACTGATGATGGAATCCATATTCAATCCTGCTTTAACAATGTTCAGCTAGAACTGAATCCAGAAAGATCAAGAATGACTGGAGGTTTATCCTCTGTATCCATTGCAGAACTACCAGTGGCATGGGCAGATCCACATTTGTTAGAGGTTTATGTTTATACTTCTCTCTGTTTGTGCTGGTGGCTCATTTGATAAATAACTTGGACTGGCCTTTCAGAGAGCCTGAGGACTCAATACCAAACTGAGCTGCGAACTGCAAATTCAAAGAGATGAGAAAACTTGTGACTTGTATTGAAGAACTAAGGATCCAATAATCCAGAATTTCTCTAAAGCTGATTCATGCCAATTCCCTGTGTGTTAACACTGAAAGACATGATGTGAAAACATCTGCCTGTGTTATCTGTCTGTGAGAGTTCCTTATCAGTCTGTGAACTGTCCAGGGTTTTTCAAGTAGCTGCAGAATCCTGGGAGTACAACTTCTGTATATATAACTCACCTGGTGCTTATTCTCTGTTTCAAAGAAAGAAAAATTTTGGGGAAATATTAATTTCATAGAAATCCAAGTATTTATTGTGAACTAGAAATCCTTCTGGTCAGGCCTATCAGGCACATGGCAGAATTTATTCAAGTAAAGCAGCAGTGACCTCTGCTGCACAGCTGATGCTATTTCATAGCTAAATTAAACCAGCTCTTAGTACTCTTTCAGATAAATTAAAACTACAGTATTTTTCAAAAACAAGCATAGTTCCCTCAAGCTAGGATCATTCCTTTTTTTTCCTAATAAAGAGGAGGGCTTCAAACCCCAGAAGATTATTCTTGAAGTTACTGGCAAGAAGATACCACAGCTTATTTTGAATGTTTTCACTGATTATCAAGGATAGTGTTAGCATTAAATGAACCATGAACTAACCTCATAAAAATATTTCTGTTAATTTTACTGGGAAGGAACCTGAGGCACAAACCACTGGGTGCTGTGCCCACAGTCACAGCCAAAGTCTATGGCAGAGGCATCAGTTTCAGGGGACATGATGATTTCAAGCCACATTCTTTAACCACAGGATGACACTTGCCCTTCCCTGTGCCGGGTCAGAAGAATATCAACCAACTGTATAAAGCAAAATGCCTGTACAATATGCTCCACACCATCCATGTGGCAAGGAAAAGCAATACAAACTGGGAAAACAGGATGCTTGTTTTCAGCTTGTGACTCTGCTTGATCAGGTAAGAACACAAATGTCCTAAAGCATCTTCATGAAGCACTGAGCACCCAAAAATTCTGCTAAGTCAGCAAGAGGCAACATGGAAAATGCTCCTTCTCCTTCCCTCCCATGACTAAATCTTCTCTTTCCACTCAGTCTTCTGAGGACCATATATTTAATAATGAGGAATTTGAGTCTGGCTCCTGCACTGGCCCAGCACCACTGCCCTCTGTTCAAAACTCAGAGCTGGCACAGAGCAAAGCTGTGTGATCTCACACTGACCCTGTGTGGTGAAACCAGACTGCAGCAAGCAACCAACTTTCACTCAAACCCTCCAGCAACAAGCAACAAAATTAAACAGATTCCTATAATCAATCACACAGTGTTAAAAAGGTGTGTCTCTATTTCACAATGTGTTTCTGTCTCAGGCATTTTTTCATTACTGTATTCTTACTTTTTCTGTAAAAGTCCCTTTTTCCTTTCTCATGGAAGAGTTTAAACCCCCTAAACATGCTATTTCTTGTTCTCTTTTTGATAAATGAAACATAACATTCTCCAGTGTCTTACTGTGAGGTGTTTTTGCTGAACCTGAACGCTTCTGCCAAGTCATTCTTTGCTTTATTCAGCTTTTTGACATTCTTTTCAGAGATGTCCTGGAGCTGTGTATGGACTTCCACCTTGCTGGTTCTCTCCACACAAACATCACCACCCCATTTTTATCTTCCTTGCCTTCATTTCAGTTTTTTCAGTACTGACTTCCAGGGTAAATCTTATTGTCCAGGCAAGCTCAGATTTTTTTTTTCCCGCTACATGATGAAGTAGCTTCAGTCCCACATTTATGACAAATGCCTTTTGCTAGAATGAACCCAGCAAGAAAACAACCTCCTTCTCTTCTGTATTGCTTTTTAACATTCCACCATTTTTTTGCATCAGTCTCAAAATTTTATCAGCTTTCACATTCACTCTCAGATTAGAGGACAGGTATATTAGGGCTACAAACCACTCTGAAACTTCTAGAGACAAATCCAGTAAGTGGCAGTTCTCCCCAACAACTGTTTTCCTAGGGTTTCCTGCAAACTAGCTCATCCTCCACTTCATGTCTCCTTAATGTTTGTAAAGGGCCTCAATACTTTTGAAAAACCTTTTATTTGAAATGCCATGGCATAGTAAAACTTTTAACAATGTTTATCTATGCAGCTACTCTGTGAATATATATTCTGGTTGCTTCTCAGATGAATCCTTTCCTCACTTTCCTCTGATTTTGTTCAAAACTTAGATCAACTAAACTCCTTTGTAGTCACTATTTCATTTTCTCTTTGAATCCTGACAGTCAAGATTCACCTTTTGTAAATCTTGGCACCAACACTCTTCTGGTTTCACAAAATTCTGGAAGTTTTACAAAACATTTAATGCTTGCAACAAATCTCATGATCGAGCCAAGTAATAATCTGGATTTATATGTTTAGAATGCTTTGTACTTCTGCCATATTGGCACTGCATTTGTAACATTCCTTGGGGCTAAGTGTAAAAATAACCCAGAAATCTGGGATAAATATATTATTTGAAGAATACCAAGCAAATACATACTCTGTACCAGTAAGTACATTCACTTAGCATTCCTGAATGTTGTCCTCTAAATGAGTTTCAAATGTGCCTGCTAAGCTTGCTGGATCCATGGTGTCCTTTGATTCTTGCTGTCAGCGTGGTGTTCATAGCAGCAATTGTGATACCATCCCTCTTCCAGGAGCAATAGCTAAATTGGTGGCTTTTCAGTTTATATCTTTCATCTAGGAACTCACTAAGTGTTAGCTGCTTGACTTTTTAAAACAACACAAAAACCCATACTAAATCTTATATAGACAACAAATGCATTAGCACCAGTACTCTAAGATACAGCAAAAGCAAGTATCTGGAGATTCAAGATCTCTTCAGCAGCTTTTTTGAGAACTTTTGGTTGCAAAGGATTCATAGTCAAATGAAGAATGATACTTACAGCTGACATTGTTTAATACTCTCTGTGGTTACTTCAGGACTAATGTGTTTTTTCATCCTTAGCTTATACAGGTGGATTCCTGCTTTTGCCATCAATACACAATAATTGATTTGTACAGAGGTTTTAGCACCGATTCCTGAATTACAAATAGTTTTACCGCCACCACCAACTAAGAATAGGCCATTGCCATGACTAAAATGAGACAGGCCTGCTCTTTTCCTCCTGACATTTTTTTTTAGTTTTACACTCTGGATCACACAAAGTAATGCATCATTTTCATCCTGGGTGTCCATCACAGCCACTGAGGTTGAAGCTGCCCTCTTTAGCAGTCCTATCCAACCCTCCAGCACATGGAGAGTATTTTTAGCAGCCTGAATGTTGTCCTTTCAGTTCAAGGCACAGCAGAGCCCTCAGGACAGTCAGCACCTCTTGTTGTGGGCACACTGGCATGATTTCCATCCTTACACTGGGAAGTGCACTCCACTTGTGAGATTTGTGTGCCACACAGGCACACAGGGGCTGTGTGCCAGAAGCCTGGAGAGAGCACTGGAAGTCTGTTATAACATTCAGGGAAGGGAGGGACACATTCTCTCCATAATGCTTCATGCCTATGCTGATCTTGCAGTTTGCAATCCCTTAAGGCTCCTGCTGTCTCTCTATCCTCTGCCCACACCCAGCACCTCCCAGATGCCTGCTGGAACCCTCTGAACCCTCTGTCTCCTGCAGCCTTAAAAAAATTACCTCTTCTGACCTTAGAAGTGAAGATTTCTGCTCACTTCCTTACTGACCAACTCTGCTGTGAGCTCAAAATCCAGTTCACATGTGCTCCCCTCCTTAAATATCTCTTTAGATAATATTAGAAAATACCAATTCCTGTTTACCACCTCACTCCCACTCCCCTACAAATCTCACTGTTACCATTATTATTGGCAGTGCCTTCCACTTTGTATATCTCTATTATTTCACTTTTAACCACTTGTTCAGCACTGCTACAGTGACTCTCTGATCTCTGATCCAAACCTTTCTGTGCTAAGCACTGTAAATGCAAATCAGCCTTGCTTCAGCTATGGTTTGTAATCTTCCCAAGCAATGAGGTAAAACCAGGGGATAGAGAGCAAATTTGTGGAAAGTAGGAGAAAACAGCAGCTACACAATACAGCCCAGAAAGGGAGACACTGCTCTCAACATGTGAACTGCTCCAGGGCCTAAAACAAACCAGCAGTTTTCCAACCTGTTTTTTTAAACTGCAATAGTCCTTATTTTCCTCCTTGCATGTGCAATACAGCTAAGTATCTTGAGGTTCAACTTGTAAGCAGAACTGGTAAAAAGGAAAATCGATTATGTTCCCCTATGCTGAAAGGGAGAGCTTTCCCTCTAAAGTGAGACTAAAATTAGCTCCCACATGCTCAGAATGAAAGTGGATGTTTTGCAAGTTAGGCTCCAAAAATTTACCCGAAAACCCCAGTTGTGAAATAGCAGAAAAGAAACACAACCACATTTTCCCCACTACTCATAGGATGAGAGAGAAGTAGTAGTAATGTGGCAGCTGGACAAAACTAAATTATATCAAGTTACAAGGAGGTAAAACAAATTTCATTTAACATCTTTTATTCTTGTGGCTACAGCATTGTGAACTCAGTGGATTGAAAAAGAAGCTAAGGTTTTAAATTCTCAAACTGACACACGTGACCTCACGAAACTAAAGCACTGTTGTCTTTGAGATTCAGCATCTGCACTGACTTTTCAAAGCATAGGCAGTATTTTCCTGGAAGACCAAACAGAGCAGCAAATGGGATGTAATGTGTCAAAACCTCAATATAGTACATTCACATGACAAGGTTAGTTTAATTTTTAGCATCTTCATTCACCTTAATGTATTTATTTTCATTTCATTATACTCGTCCTGTTCAGGGAGTATTTAAGTTCCAGCACCACAGCCCAGTGGTGGCCAGGAGGCTCCTGTGAGTGGCCACTGTGGGCCTGCACTGAAAGGTTCCTGATCAGGGGAATCCTTCAATCCTTCTCCATCTGCCAAGCAGCACTGAAGCCTGGAGACAGCTTTGGTAAACAGCCTCATGAAGAGTTTTCTAGACACCATTCTCATGTCAAACCTGATCCTAGGCATGGCTTTTGTGATTTTACACACTGACCAGACCTACTGTCATGCACAAGAACAAAAACTTCATCTCCTGGTCTCCAGGAGAATTAACTCCTGCTTTGGGAAGAAGCTAGCTCATACAAAGCCTATTAGAAAATATTTAGAGAAACTTGTTTTCTCTGATACTTTCCTCATGGTTTTCCATCAGCTGATGAAGTTCCTCTAAATAAATCATAACTGTTTTCTCTAGAAGGAAATTACAGACATGAAACTTCCAATGTCTGTGAAACACTCCCGGTGCTAAAAGAAACAAAACTTACTAGCATGTCAAAATATGCATTTTTAGGCTTATCACCAAAAAGAGAAGGGAGAAGACATTTAGAACACTGAAATTAGAGACTTTTTAAAAAGAGATAACAGTATTAAATTCTGTAGCTTTGGCCAATATCTAATGACAGCTGCAAGCAAGCAGCATTATGGTAGACAATGCTATTAAAATTATTCTTTTCAAGATTAGTGTTAGACATTCAGAAACAGATCTGACCAAAGCCTACAGAACAATTACAGATTAAAAATTCATTACAGCCTAGTAAATTTACATTAAACCTTTCAATACAAACACAGTACTTTCAAAGAGCCTACCTTTAAAGGAGGATAAGCTGTGACTACTGGGATTTATCTTCTGTCAGGGCCCTGAGAGCACCAAAAATCCCCCACTGTCCTCATCAGCCTCATCTGGGATCTCCACCCATGTGCTCTGCCCACTGCCTCAGGAACTGCATTTTAAGCTCAAATCCTCAGCTGTGTTTCTTCTCCGAGCTGCTTTGTTGGTGTATCAGAACTTAATATTTCTGTCTATTCTTATCCTCACCACTTCTGATAGCTTTATTCCCTTTTATTTCACTGCAGAGAGAATTTACTGCACACTTTGAAAGTGTCAGGAACTGAGTAGCATAGCAAAATTATCAGTTCCATTGCTAAGTAAGTCCAGGTATAGCACAAGTCAAAAAATTTTGACCCTATTAGAGATACAGGACAGGAAAATTAAGCAATTGTTTTCTGCAGGCAAGCAAGAAAAGGTAGTGATGAAACTCATGAGCCTCTGACCCCAATTTCCTCATAATGTCATGGGGCAGGAAAAATATTTAAAAAGCTGTTAGATAAGCTTAATTTTGGTTATCTGATGGAGCCATATGTAAGAACTCAAGTCAAGTGGGGTTAACAGGTCCAGTGGAGGTTTTTCCTAATTGTTCAATGCTAAAAACAATATTGAACAATCAAAAGTAGTTGATGTCACATCCTTTCATAGAGCAACATTTCACAGTTATTTTGCAGAAATGTGTTTTTAGAAAAACCTGAATAACTTGAATTAATCTGTGCTTATAGGAGCATGTCCAGCTGGGTTTTAAACACCTCTAAAGATGGAGACTTCCACCTCTCTGGACAACCTGTTTAACTGTTCAATCACCTTTATGGTTGTTTCCTATGTTTAAACAGTTTCCTGTACTTCAATTTCTTCCTCCTGTTTTTTGTGCATTCCCTGGGGAACACCGAGGCTTGCTCCATCTTTGCTTCCTGCCATCAAGGGTTTACATACATCAGAAAGATCCCTCTGAGCCTTACCATGAAGCTAAGCAATCTTTATTCTCTCAGCCTCTCCTCCCATGCTAGATAATCCAATCAGCTGATCAATTTCCTGACCCTTTGCTAGACTCACTCCATGTCCTTCTTGCACTGGCAAGCCCAGAGCAGGGGATGCCACTCCAGATGTGGTCTCACCAGTGCTGAGCAAAATCTCCCTTGACTTGCTGGCAGCGTTTCCCCAAACACAGCCCGGGATGCTCGTCATCATCTGCCACAAAGGCTCCTTGCTGCTCACCTACTAAGGACCCCAAAGCTCTCTCCTGCAGAGCTGCCTTCCACCTGGTTGTTGCCAGCATGTTCTGGTGCCTGGGGTTACCCCCACACCTCTGGCTGTGGCGTTGGACATCCCCCTTTGACCTTCACATGGCTCCTGTTTGTGCCTTCCTTCATCCTCTTGAGCTGCTTCTGAATGGCAGCACAACCACTGACTACTAATCCAGAGAGTCTCTGAGTTTCTGTCAAATTGCTGCTGCTGTATTTTGCTTCAAGAGGAAAACATGTTGTGGAGATGTGCAAATACACTTAATGCCAGCTGCTTCTCAATCATGGACCTGAGCCTACAGCTGGCATCTGTGTAAGCTGGGAGGACCGTGGCTTTTCCCCAAGCTTGCCAGTTTTAGGGGTTATCAGCTTTTGCACAAATTCTAAATGTTTCCTTTTCAATGTCTGTTTTGATACTTGCTTTCCTGCTCCACTGAAGCTGAGAGGAAATGGGAGGATATGTCACTTGAGGACATGGATAAGCCTCGGGGGTTTTTTTGTCCCTGGCAGTACAATGGGGGAATTTGCAACAGGTCATTTCTTTTTGTTGCCACTTCCTGGAAAGAGCACAATGGAACAAAGCTCACCCAGTAGAGGCTGTTCTCACTCATGCCACACTGCTATTTTCAGCTTTAAAAAGCAAAGGTCAAAAAAGTACGTATTTTTATTATTAGAACTGTTTACTTTTCAGTGAAGTTCGTTTGCCTGTATTTAAATGGATTGATCACTGACAAGTTAAAAGATATCAAAATATCAATCCCAAAAGATTGTGCTGCATTACTGCAACATTTTCTTGAACTACAGGACTATCACTATATTTTGGCTCCAGTGTCTTTGCTACAGATGAAATGTTGACTTCCAAAGAAAGCTGGCACACAGGCATCACAGGGCAGACAGCACGTGGGCTCTCCAGCCTGGTTGGACACTGCCTACATCTCTCTTTTTCTGTGTATCCTTGTTCTCTCATCACTTTCACAGGAGAAATGATGGTGAACTCCATGCACTAAAGCCATTAAAAAATTTACTGGAAATAGGTGCCCAGCAAAAGGCACAGACTGTAATGTTCAGCCTCCTCTGAGGAGCTTGTTTGCAATGTTACCAACTCAGACATTCAGAAACTCAGTCATTCAAACTAATATGCTTTTGGTGAGACTTTGTGTAATGAACAATGTCTTGTGTTCTTTTCATTGTCTTCCAAAGTTTTGGGTCTGTAATGAACAGAGTTTCAGATGGTTTTGATTTGGCAACCTCCAAATGAAAGCTGAAATTAGCCCCTTGATTACTGCAAGATCTGTTAAAACTACTTTATTAATAATTTTTGAACAGGATTGAAGTTCCATAAGCAGATTTTTTCTGCATAAAAATACCTCCTTCCATTTTTTTAGGTGCTGCCTCTTCACATCACTCATGCTGGATTCTAGCCCAGCTAAAATTTTTAAGGTTGACCAAGGCTGTTTTGGTCAGCAAAGGGTTACATGATTGGTAGTGGGAAAACTGTTGGGAAACCAGGGTAAATTCTCCACTTTTTACGTCCTCTGTGTTAGTTGGCTGCTTTCCACAGAAGAGAAGGAAGTGCTTATCTCTGGCAGTGTTAGACTTAATTCCAGTTCAGTATGCTAATGACCAAATTCAAAGAATTTATTTCACCATAAGCTGAGTGTTTCCTAGATGACTGAAAGCCCACTGATGTTTACTGCACCAATTCAGAAGTCTTTCTTCCATGGCACTACGTGCAAGAGGCCTCCAAGCAGGCCTGATTATACCAACACTTAAAGGAAATCAGCAGCAATCTGTCTCTTCCAGATGCTTTTAATCTACATGTTGTTGCAAGTCTGAAAAAACCCCAACCAAACAAAAAAATCTCCAAATGAGCCCAAATCAGCCCTGCAACTGAAAAACAGCATTTGGTCAAGATCAGACTTTAAAAAAAAATTGTTGTTGACTATTTGTGCCCAGATGCATGTATTCACACTCCAGAATTGCCAGGTAGAGAAAAGGCAACACTTAGAATCAAGCCAATTAAAATGTTGCCCACTTTTGGGTGGAAAAATCCAGGAGACAGGCATGGCATTGGAAAATATATTTGTGTTATGCTGTCCTGGGGGAAAGACTTCTGAACGTGGCTGCACTATTCCTCACCCTGGGACAGGCATCCTTAGGGGAGCAAGGAGGGAGTGTTCACCATGTCTTTGCCTAGAAGAGCTTGGGTTTTGCTTGGTGTGTGTGAAGGCTTTGAAAGCTGCTTCTAAAGCCTCACCTCTGCCACACATTCCCAGCAAGGTCACACAATATAGGCCTCTGACATTTCACCATTAGCTTACTAGAACTACTTATCTGCAGGTACATAACTGACAGACCTGGAGGTTTAGCATTCCTCCACCCTGCCTTAATACTGTTTAGGACACTGTGTTCCAAAACAGATCACAACTGCTTGGGATGAGGACTAGGGCACTTGTAACAAGTATGATCTCCTAAGCTCTCTGCAGTTTGGGGGTTCTTCATCTTGTTCCAATTTGCATGAATTATTGTGTCATACCTGTTCAAGATTTCACTGTATAAATAATTGGGTAAAGAATCAGTAAACTCCTTTGGTAGAATTTAATTAGCAGAGGTGCTTGGAACTACTTACATTATGGAAATTGCCTAAGGCCAGAAACTGTGATAATCTTTGCTTAGTCATCTCATTAATGACAAAATGAATGTTATGAATATTTCCCAAAATGGCATGGTACGGGCATTTGAAGAAACAATTTTTTAACAAAACAAAACAAACCAAAACAAAACTAGAAAAGGAAGGCTTAGTTCAAGTGCAAATCCATGAAATGGAAAATGGACACCATAATTTTTGTATCTCAAAGCATCCCATTATGGTGAGTATTGTGCCTGTTTGGAGTCCTGTCTTCTAGAGCAAGTTGATTAAAGGCTGCACTCATGCACTACAGCCCAGCTTTTATAAAGCTGAGCTACATAGCATTTGAATCCTGCAGATCTAGAGCCTACAGCATTTTAACATTATCTTCTTGTAAGTCCTCCTGAAACAGACAAGATGCCAAAGAAAACAGCACCTTAGAACCCACCCCTTTGCCAAAAGTTATCCTGCCCAGATGCTCAACTGGATCAGCCAGATTGAGAAATCCTGCTGGGAACTCTTCTGAAATATCCAAGTGTAGTGTTTACTGAATGTGCATCAGAGGCTTTGGTATTTGGGTCATCTCAATGCTTCAATCTTCTGGTCCTGTGTCATTCTTTCACTCTACACACTCACTCCATTCCTACCATGGCCCTTAAATGCTGCTGCTTGTCAAACCCTCATTTTGTTCTAAATTTGACTGTAACTGGGTCCTGTCTGTGTGACTGTTATGAGGGGAAGACTTACAAACCACTTGTGTCTTAAACTGTTATTCTTTAGGTATCATTATTATTCCTGCTTTCAGGATGCTAAGGGTTGTTAAGAACACATTTATGTTCCCTATGAACTGTCTTAGCTTGTGAGTGAGTCATAAAAATAAGTTTGGATTAAAAAAGCAAAAATTCTAATTCGTCTTGCATTGTTATGGTTAGGCTTTAAAAGACCTTATTTGGATACTTTGAAAAGTAAATAAATACATATGATGGTTTTTAACTGCTCTTTCTCTGACAACCTGAGGGTCAGTTTTGTTCATCTTCTAAATGGAATAAAAATTGGTTTCTGGGTTGTTTTGGACCCATGACTGCTGAAAGACTTGTGCTGTCATTTAGCATGAATGCACATATGAGAAATAACCTACTGTCTCAGATTCTTCCTGCAGTTATGGTCAGATGCTCTCTGCCAATCCTTCTGTGATGGCTGGATTGGCTCATGGAAAGGAATCCTGCAGGCACTCACAGAATGATCATTTGAGGAGCTGCTCTTCAGATTACCTTTCTGTCCATTGTTGTTTCCCCTTCCCTGTGGTTGGAAGTGCACTCAGAGGTGTTTCCAAAGGAACTCAGACTCTACCTGTCCTTGAGAGCAGCACACAGACTCTGGGCAGCCCAGAGTCTCTGGGCAGCTGCTGGTTTTGGCAGGAGTGTCCATCCTTTTCCAGCATCTAAGTATTTATCAGTATGGCAATGAATAAATGCTATGCATAGGAGATGAGAATGATTCAATGTCTGTCTTACCATTATTCCTTGCTGCAAGGTCTTATTCCAAGTATTTGACATGATTACAATCAAAACCAAAATCCAAACAAACTCAACAATTTACAGTCAAACTAGACTTTTGTTTTCTTAACTGTTTGATTTCTGCACAAGACAGCCCTTGTGGGAGCCTATAGAGGTTTTTCCTTACCCATTATTTATAAACTTTTACATTATGTGAGAAGCTTTAAATTTCTCTGGAAAAATTATATATAGATAAAACACGGATTTTTTTTTTGATTAACATGTTCAGTAATAATGATGTTTAATTAGCTTAGACCTGCACTGCAAATTGGCCTGTAAATTTCTGCTTTCTTCACATATGGATTAAAATTAAGCTTTCTGGTTTTATATCAAGGGGGTTTTTAAGCTGAAAACAATAGTCAAAAGGAATAAACAAATGGGGGATTGTTCTAGTATTCTGTTTCCCCAGCACATGATATTCTAAAAATACAAAAGTACCTTTAACTACTTGAAGTGTCAAAGATTTTCTGTAAAATTAAGTCCTTCAAATTTGTCTGCAAAGCTCCTCTGAAGAATTTTCTTTAATTAGCTGTATGGATTTTGAACAGTTTGTGATTCCCCTGCAGCACAATCTGAGCCAGACAGGCCAACACCTTATAAAGAGGAGAGCATTTTTAATGTACTTTCTACAGAAGTACAGAACATGGACAAAAATTATTGTGGTGTTGATAAATCAAAGCCAAGGGAAGGAGGATCCTGTGGTCCCAGCAACACAACCTGACACACTTCCAGCCTTCTCTAGGACTGTTACAGCCCACTTTTCTCACCTTTGCTACTTCTGCTCCCTCATCCTAAATTTCCCTTTGGGAGGGGTGTGCTGGGCAGAGAAGGCTGGTGCTGGGCAGAGTTACAGCTGTCAGCAAAAGCACACTCTGAACTTCCCACTCACAGCGTGCTTCCTCTCAGGCCACACAGCCCTGGCCACATGATTTTATGATATAAGGGACTTTCCTGTGATCACAGGAGGATTAGCTAACTGCCTCACTGCTCCCTCCCTCCCTAGGAGGGGGAAAAGGTCGGGATTTGATCCAAAACCAACAAAAGTCTGTGGACAGAATCTCATTGACTGACACTGGTTTTATGTCAGACTCTATAAATAGACGAATTTGCATAAAATGTGATCAGCTGAAACAACTGCTCTCTAAGTTTCCACCTTGCATCCAGAAGTCCCATCAACTTTCAGTGGGATGTGTATGCCAGGGGCCTAGCAGGAACACATTTAGGCCCTGTAGGGTTTTCACAAAATTAAAGATATACTGAACTTTTGTAATTTCTAGCCCAACCTCCTGCTCAAGGCTGGCAGTGCTGGATCAGGTCAGCCATGGTTTTGCCTTGGTAAATCCAGAGAACCTTTAAAGGATGGGGGCTCTGAAACTCGACTGGCCCATTAGAGAACTGCATTACCCACCTGGGGAATTGTTTTTTGTAGTGTCTGACTTGAACCTCTGACTGAGAGACACCTGCCTATGCCACCGGTGGTTATCTGCCACTATGGAGAAGAATTTGTCTCTGTCTTCATAACTGACCTTCAAATAGCTGTAGGATTCTAGCTGGTATTTCCTCAGCCTGCTGCACCTGCCAAAGCAAGACAGGATCTCTCTGCCTCTCATTGTGAGGTACGTGCCCCAGGGCCCCATCTTGGGAGCTGTGTATTGTGTCCTCTCCAGTTTGTCAACATTTTCTTTGAACTTTTTTAGGGCCCTAAAGCTGACTCCAGTATTTCAGCAGCAGCCTCACCTTTTCTGGGTGCCGAGGCACCATGACTTATCTCACTTTCCTGACTGCATTTCTAATGCAGCCCAGCACATCATTTTCTCCTCTTGTGATGAGAGTACACTCCTGGCTCATGACCAGCTTGACTTTCACCCTAACCCCTACATCCTCTCCATCAGGGCTGTTTGACAGCCCATTGAACCTGACTTCTCTGTAACCCAAAATTACCCTGTGCCTGCCCACCCTCCTACCAGACACCCAGCATTTATTTCCCGTTCTAAGATCAACTTGGCTTAAAAAGTTTATGAGGTTTTTAACTTGTGCTGTCAGACTGACCCACTGCAACATCAGTATCAGCTGCACAGTCTGAGCACAGCTCCACACAATTCCAAACCTGGGCTGTATCTAGGATGGTATTTCACACTGTAATATATACCTTTCCCTCTCAGTATTTCTCATTGTGGAAGAAGCAGCTGTCCAACATCTCTTGCTGTAATCACTCTCATCTGCAGTCACTAAAGAGTTACAGTTTGTGTATCTGACCAGGAAATGTTGAATGTTTGCAGGCAGCCAATAAAAGGAGAGATCAACAAGCAAGCTGACTCACCGGCAGGAAATCTCGAGCTGTGTTTGAAGGCGCTTCAAAGCCGGCTCACCCTTGGTATCTACCGCAGTTTCACTCCATCAGTCCGTGGTTTTATGTTACAATTTCCAGAGGTAAGCAGATTTTAATTTCCAGTTTCTTTCCCTGAGACATCTGTATATTAACATAGTTTCTCTCATAGTAAGGAAACATCTTTGTTATGAATTAATTTTTTTAACTAGAAACTTGAAATAAATGACTTTATGGCAGTCTTCTTCATGCCTCTGCCTGCACGGCGGGGGGAGGATGGCAAAGTTATCCAAGACTTTTAGTGTTTTACTAAAAAGTAATGCAAACCTCTTCCTTGAACAAGTCACCTTTGGAATATTGATTTTGGGGGTTGGTAATGAGATTTGAAAAGGATATGGGAGAAAAAGCATTCAAAAGAGCAGATTTATTGAAAGAATGTCTTGGTACCCTGCAATACAAAGATGTAGAAACTCAGACACGGGGAGAACGGTGCTTAGCATGTCATGACATGGTTTGTAACAATAAAGATTGAAGGGGTTTCTGTTTCAATTTTTAAAAATCTCTAGTTTTATTAGATTTTGCAAATCCAAAATAGGAGCTGATGATTAGCTTTAATTTTTATGTAAGTAGGCAGTTAGCAAGAGTTTAAAAAATGCTTCTATTATTATTTGATTCAATTTTAAATAAAAGTAAATACTTTCAGGAATGGTTTAGGTGGTAAAATCATTATTTGATCTTCCTTGCACTATGGTTGGAGTTGAGTAAATATTTTTGTCTATTTAAATTATTATGTACTGCTGTCTATAATAAAAATGAGACATAATTTTGCTTCTGCCAGCATTTTGATTACCTCTTTTACATTCAGGATTGGTAGATTTGTGTAGTCTGCCTTTGCAATTTTAAGGAATAAAATGATCATTTAGAAAATTATCTTCATTGAGATAATTCATAAATTTCATTCATAAATTTTATGAAATTGTTGAACTGTCAGCCTCATCTCTTCTTTACAGAAACTCTCAGAGAAGCACCTAAGGCTTTCAAACTACAATAATCTAACAAAAAGCAAAAAGTTCAACTGTGCTTTCCTACCAGAATCAAATATGGTTAAAGCTGAACTGGTAAATCAGCTGCTGCTTTTCACATTTTGATTGTGGTTAGAGGCAAAACTGAGCTTAGATTGTGAATGCGCCTGCTGGAAGAGACTGAGATTAACCAACAATAAAATGTTCATGAACTAGAAGCAAGACCACAGGAAAATTTATCTTCAGGCTTTTGTTTCTATTTTACTTGTGGAGAAAAGGTTATCTGGACTTTGAGGTCTTCTGCATACCAGAGGTTGTTTTAGTAGAGCACATCTTCTAGAAGGACACAATTCTCACTCAACTGTCCTTCACAGTTACTTCAGTTCCCTCATGTTTCCTTTTCTAGCCCTGGTCTACTGGATCCTAAAGGGAATATTCCAGCTTGAGGAGGTGTGACTGACTCACTGACCACTGATATTGCAGTAATCCTTACCAGTGCCATCTATTTTATGCCATCTGCTATCTTAGATTGCTTGTGTTCCTCCTTTGCCACTCACTTTTTGGCTATCTCTAGTCTAATGGAGCTTCACAGATGTAATCAGAAATGTTACTCATGTAGTAACAAGGTGATGCTTTGCAGAAGTTGTCTCTAATCCATGTGTGTGGCCATGAAAAGTGTCTGAGGCGTGCAGCTGGCCCTGGAGGAGTCCTGGACAGACACTGTACTGCCCAAATTAGTGGCAGCTACAAAGACATGACTCCATTTAGCAGAATTCTGACAGTTCACCATTGCAGCAAATTTGCCTTTTTCTTTGCTTTTGCATTTTCATATGATGCATTAAAGAAGATATGCAAGAACGATGCAGAACATGCTGTAAAGAGTTACTGAATAATTGCCTTTTTATGAGAAGTGGAGAAAATATTTGCCTGGCACACAACTCTAAGATGCTAGTTTGTTGTCTACATAATTCAGTATCACATTGAAATCATATTTTATATTATAAATACTGGCCTTCTACTTCAAAGGCACCAGATAGAAATAATGATGAGCAATTAATTAGCACCTTGCAGCCTCAGATGGCAAATTATGGTCCAGACACTCCTGTGCAATTAGTGCATTTTTCCTCTCTTTAAAGGAAAGTCTGACACAGAGTGGTGAAAGAAGGTTGTTGGATTTGTTATTTGGGAAGGGGTGGTGCAACTTCCCTGTGCTTTGATAATTGTGACAAAAAACCCTCTTAAAACTTCTTTCTTTTTTGCCACATTTTCCCCCAAGCCAGCCATCAAGAAATGGCCAATCCATTACCTGTGGTTGCCCAGGAAGATTTGGAAAGCTTTACCTTGACCAGGACAGGCTCAGGCTTTGCACTCAAAGCCTTTCATATTTCCTGGAACACTCCCATCTCTGTGAAGCTGCTGACCAGCCAGGACACTACAGACAGGTACGTGTCTCATCTGCCCAACCAAACACGCAGGGGGGCAGCACAGACCTGCAGTGGTGGCACCAGAATGAATCATGGCACATCCAGGATCACCTGATGCCTATGCACATCTCCATTCCTAGAAATCCTGATTAGCCAAGAGGCAGCTTGGAGGCAATTTTACTGGGAAACAAGCTCTGTGGTTTTTTTACAATCTTTTATAAAGTAGACCTTAATCCTGAAATCAATAATTAATCTCCTATAACAATGTGTACAAAGCTGTATCAGTAATACCAGTATGCTAAGGTGTTATTTTTCTAAAGGTCCCTGAAGAGACCTCAGTTGAATTGAATCCAAACCAGAACATACAGATGAGACATGAGGAAATGGGAGGAGGGAAGGTAATGGCCAGGGTTACACAGCAGTGAGATGTGCACGGAAAGCATGGAAACACATCATTTCCTTGTAAATGTGGGTGTCAGTAATAGCAAAAGAATACAAGTTCTTGGGAACAGTAAAGGAAAAATCTTTGTTTTATTCTGAATCTAGCATTTCATATACTCCAGCTTTTTCCTGCCTTCACACTTCAATCCTGCTTCAAACTGTGCTCTTATGTTCATATTAAAGCATCCAGCGGTCTTTCATTTTATACTAGAAAAATTAAATTTACTTTTCATTAGAGAAATATACTACTCTATGACTGCTTCATGTTCTTGGAATTGTTTGGAAGATTATATGATACTGGGTTTATTGGTAAAATAATACTAGCTTGTGCCCAACCATAAGGTTCTCTCTCATTTCCACATCCTACATTCTCATCTCCTGCTGAAGTTCCCTTCAGTCTAACCTGCCTCTGACTTGTTTTTTTCACAGGGAGTGGAAGTTGCTACTTCAGGACATAGCAAGTGTCAGACGCTACGAGTCTGAACGTCTCCTGCCTTTCCTTGGGATTTACCAGTACCATGGACTTGTGGGCATAGTGGCTGAATGGATGAACAATGGATCCCTCCACTCCCTCATCCATGAGGTAGATAAAAGATGTCATCTTTGAGGTGATAAAATTAATTACAAGATCAGAGAACAATCAGCATGTAAATAACAGTAGTTGCAATCTGTTCCTCAGTTTCTGCATTGTGCTTCATATTGTAGCTCTGTTTGTTGTCAAATGAAAATGTGAATAGCAGCAAATTCACCCTACCAAAACCTGTATTTTGTGTTACTTAGCATCAACTGTACCCAGAACTTCCCTTCCCCTTACTCATAAGGATCCTGTCGGATGTGGCTGAAGGGCTGCATCACCTCCACAGCCTCGAACCTGCTCTCTGCCACTGCAGCCTGAAACCTTCCAATGTGCTTCTGGATGTGCAGTACAGAGCCAAGGTAGGAGCTTCTACTTTTAGACCATTAACATAAAATCCAGTGATTGTCCTATTGCTGTATATATTGATCTTAATAGTCAATATTTGATACTAAGACTCGTTATGTTGTTACTAAAATTACTTTCTCTTGTGTTTCCATAGATATCAGATTATGGCCTGACCAACTGGAGGAAACAGCAGCTGAGGTCAGACCTGCAGAACTGCCACCAGAAAAACTGCCAGGACTTAGTGTATCTCCCTCCTGAAATACTTGAAGGAGGCCTCCCTTCCCAGGAAGGTGATATTTACAGGTGAATGGAATTTCTAAGGGTATTTCATACCTAGTCCATGCTGGATTCTACAATGCTGCCAAAACACTTCTCTTCAAAGACATTACAGTAAAAATGCCAGCAGGATAGTATTGCACATGAGGCCAATTACAGCAGTGAATTGAATTTTAAATTCCCATATTTGGTGAATAAGATACCAAGGTTAAGAACTGTTCTCAAAATTAGTCATATAAATATTTATATAGTGGACCTAAATGTTTTAAAAGTGTAACAGCTGCCAAAACTTTCAGATATATTTAGAAGTCTCATAACTGCTTCACATAGTTTATAAGTGTGGACAGTTGTTGGCTTTAGTTTCAGAAAGAATTGTTTATGCCTAGATCAGGCCCAGGTAAAAATGAGACCTTTCCCTCAATAGTGTCCCATTAAGGTCCTGTGGAATCTCTGCTGGGATAAATTACTGAGCCACTCCAGCACTTGCACTTTTCATCAAACTGATTTGTACAAAGGAGGGAGATTACCCACTGCCACATGTCCCTTTTGGGTATGTTACATGCCTTGTGGCTGCCTCAGTAAATGAGAGGACCTCAAGTTGCAACTGGTCTGGATGCTCTGGATGGACACACATCATCATGGGCAGCACACAGAGCTGTGGACTAACATCACAAATAACTTTTAAGGAGACCACTCTTCTGATTTCTGAGCTTTTGTGAAACCAACAAATTTAAACTTCTGATTTACTATCACAGAGGCAGGCTCTATAAATTGCATTAATAGGTATTATTTAATATGTATGTATTATATAATGCATTCTATAATAGTATGCTCAGATGTGACTCAGGTTCATGAGATTGCTGTGTATGCAAACAGTGGTGCAACAGAGAAAGCAAAAATTTGTGTGACACATGAAATACAAAGTATATTTAAGTTACATATATGTCCAATTTACATTAATACTTTCCTAGAGAGTGTAAGTAAAAGCACTTCCAGATTTTTATGTGAAAGTAAGGCAGAAGAGTGGTCTTTTAACCACTGTAACCACTACAACAAGATATATAAATAAGCAGATATGTTTATCCTAGAACTGCCTCTTCCCCTTTTGATTACTTTGCTTCTGACTCATCCATAGCCCGTTTTTTCTCATTCAGCAGTCTCCTCTTTTCTGCCTCTGATTCTGAAGACTGATCTTTTTATTAAAGCACTGTATTTTATACCATCTGAATTGTGGGTCATATGTATAGATCTATGGTATCACTGCAGTTATTCCTATTATGTTGGAAAAGGAAAAAGGTACTTGGAGCCCCATCAAAATTTGCTGAAGAAAGTAGAAACATAGGGTATCAGAATCAAGTTTTTGTAGATTAACTGTTGTGCTTGTTGGTACCTGCTGAAATTGAAATTACCTGAAAATAAACCAATAATGATAGAGAAAGGAGAACAGAAGGTTACAAAATTCACAAGATCAGATGGAGAAAAGGTGGTAACCTAAAATGTAATTTTCATTGAACCTATATTTAAACAAGAACCCCTCAACCTGATGATTTTATAAGAGCAACTCAGTTGAAAACTGAAAGAAAAGGTCTCATTGAATTAAAAAAGACTCCTTTCTCTTAAAGCAATAAACTTGATTTTGAAACTGAGAATGTAGATGCAGATTGCAAACTAATGAATGATCTTTCATGGTTTTGTTGGTTTTTTGGTTATTTTCAGCTTTGGAATTCTGTGTTGGGAGAGCCTCAGCAGACAGAAACCTTTTGAAGGTATTTATTTTTCATGTCAGACTTAGCTATCCACATCTTGCCCACAAATTCTCTTATTGTAGGAAATTATGATACAAACACCACTGTCCTTTTAGATGTCCCTTTGCCTTCTCTTACTGTTACAGCACAAAGCTCCACATTAGAGGATGTAAATATTAGAATTCCTCACCCAATCCTAAATGGTTCCAAAGAAGCTGCTCTTTCTGAAGGGGAAAGGCAGAGTTTCTTCCCCCACTAGTATCATCAATCTGTGCTTGCTGAAGCACTGTCACTGAGTTGGGTTTTCCACATACCTTCAGTGAGAAGGAATATCACTTCATATTTGTCAAACAGAATTTTAAAATCAGTGACAAGTAGCTAATTGAATGAGCAGAAGACTCAGTTTTACTGTTGCCATGAGTTTCAAATTCCAATCCAGAAATGTCAGTTTGTGCTGAATTCTCTTAAAGAAGCAGGAAATCTTACTTTCTTAGACGGAAGTGTGACCAGTGTTAAAGAACTTAGTTTGCGAAGCATTGTATAATAATTGTCACTGTCTAGGAATGATCTATAGGAATCATTCATGGAAGTGGAGATCAGTAAGGGCTTCTTTGCTATGGGCTTCACTCTGCATGGCAAATTGAAGGACTCCTGTATTTTACAGACTGAGGACCTTTGAAAAATACTGCATGGAATAATATCTAAATGCCCATACAGCTTATGGCTGCCATCTTGAGGCTGCTCAAAGTAGATTTTTTTTTTTACAATTCTTTTGTTCTGTTCTAATAATGCAAGCGTAAGACTTTATAAAAAACTCTGCTTAGATGAATACCATGTATTCCTGATGTATCTGTGTATGTAGTTTACAGTAAAATTTACATAACTATTTGTGACTCAGTTTTGGACAGAGTTCTTTATTCTGAAATGTCCTGTTGCAATAAATAGCCATAGGCTATTGTTAAAGGCTGAAATATCTACTTACAAGAGCATTAATATGTTTTTCCTTTTCAAAAAGCAGTCTTAGTTTGAAAATACACAATATGACTTACACTGGATGGGATTTTAAGAGGTCTTTAATATTTTTTGGCAGTGACATTTTCTTTTAAATTGTAGGTCAAACAACCCTGCTTGATGTTTTGAGAGGAATCTGCAGCAGTTTGCGGCCAGGCATTTCAGAAAAGTTCATACCAAGCAATTTGCCTGAGAGGAATAGACTGTTGCACCTCATTGCTCTGTGCTGGCATCAAGAGCCAGATTATAGACCACATACTGCAGGTAAGATCCAGGAATTCTTTCTGTGCAAGATTTGTAATGAAGACAGACTTTATAGGAACATTGCTTGAGCACTCTGAACAACTGAAGTGGAAGTGGTCTTTAGATTATCAGACTACCTTTGATGTTTCCTCTAACTGAAACTTCCTACCAAAAATTGACTTATTTGTGTCCAAAATTTTGTTTACTATAGAGTATGAGGTGGAAGTTGTATTAAACTTATTTCCTCCATTTCATCCAATTTCTCAATATAATAGTAAAGTTAGTTGCAATATGATGATGCCTAAATTTATAAATGATTTCATACACAATGTGGTATTTAAAATGCTTTATCACCCCTGCAGAATGTGTAGACCTTCTAAATGGAGTTTTGACCAGTATAAATAAGGAGGTAATTTCTGCAGCAATCTACAATTTGATGGATGCAAAGGTCAGTGCAAAATTTCTTGTTCTCCTATTACCTGATTCGTTCAATTGCAGTCTTTCTGACCCAAAACCAGTAAAGGTTTTGTCTTGATTGTTTTAATGGACATGCCAGAGAGCTGGAGAGTACCCTTTGGCACTTCAGGTTCATTCAGAATTTGTAGAATATATATTGTGAGGTTCTTGAGAAAATGAGTCAATTGCTACCTGCTGTTTTAAAAATATGACAACTTCTTTCTAGTCACCACCTGGAGTCAGACTGGCAAACCCATGTGAGTGGAACAAACATCAGCTCAAGTACTGCAGATTAGGGCTAGAACCAAGGACAGGTTTTTTTAAAGTACTGGTTAGAAACCCTTTAGTTCAAAACCTGAACAGCATTTGTACCTGTGCCAGCAATACCAGTAACAGAACTGCTCTGTACCTGTCACAGCTTCTAAACTGCCAGGATTTCAGGCACAAAACACTGCCCATCCCAGAGTCTCAGGGGCTCTCAGATACCACAGGAGGGGATGGGGAACAGCCAGTGACTGAAGGGATAGAGCTACCTTCATACATCCTTACACTGCCCTGGGAAATCTGGCACAAATGGGACTGCCACAACCAGCAACATCCTATCCAGTTAATGTAGGCACTGAGGAAAAACAGTGACACACGTGTTTTGGCTCTTGGACAAGGACTGACTCTAGCTGGAGTTGCACAACCCAGGCTGTGTTGTTGGTTTCATTGCTGTTTGTTGTGTATGTTGATGCATGCTGGATTATTTCTATGTGTTGCAATCACATTCTGGGCTTATAGAACAGCCTTGATCAATGTATTAATAGGTGGCATAGTTAGAGTCAAAGTAATTTTTACTGTTGTTGAAGTTTATTAAAAATTTTACTGCCAAATATTCCATAATCTAATGCTTTGATCTTCCTTGAGCAAGATTTTATTTTTTAATTTGTTAAATTGTGAAGATTTAATTTATTAGTGAGCATTATTTACTGTTCAAACAACTGAACTAGTAAGTCCAAAATTACTCTGAAAATGATACTGATGTTTCTGGGAAATGGATTGATTTCCAACTGTTGAAGTATAAAATCTAAAAAATAGTTTAAGAAACCTGCTGTGGATGTACAAACTGGAAAAAAGTTACAAGTACTGACATATCCTTACTGCAGACAGTTTGGCACACTGAACACAGGATGGCTATGCTGTTTGGCTCCTTAAAGGAAAACATGTTCTAACTAGCCCTATCTCTCTCAATACAGCCTTATTTTCCCATTCCCCTGCATGATTCAACACTAGATCTTAAAATAAATTTAAAACACCAGAAATGGTAACATGGTAGAATGTTGTCAGATTCTATGCCCATTCACTCTGTGCAGTTCACTATTACTATAGATGAGCATACCTTACAGTATAATATCTACTGTCAGTGTAAGTTATGTGAGTATAAATTGTTCCTGACAGCTGTGAATGAAACAACCCACGTTTGCACTTAACTGGAGTTGCTGTGGTTTTTTCCTCCAGGAGAGAGCGCTTAATGCATGTAAAGGCTCAGAGGCGTTCACATTGCAGAGAGGCACGTGCAATTCAGAGGTGAGTTCGTGGCACAGCAGCCTTCAGAGTACTTCGTCAGCTGCTCATTTCTCCTGACAGCCCTGACAATGTTTCATGCAAACACTTGAGCAAAATGTTCCTAACCAGGATAACTCCATCCAGCAAGCCCCACTGTTTTACCTTGTTCCAAGCAGCTCACTACGACTCTGCTCTTGCTAAAACAGCCCCCTCCTCTTGAGGTTTGTTTTGAACCTCTCCTGTTTAGAAAAGTTTCCAAGAAGATAAGATTTTCTATTTTGAACTCTTTCAGATCATCTGTCTACAAAAAGACAACCGCTTAATCAGCAAGAAAATTCCACTTGTAGTGCCAAGCTTGTCAACTGTTCTACTTGATAGCAGTGCAAATACTGCAGGAAGAGATGATATTGAAATGTGTGTGTCAAACACTACCCCACAGAATGCAACAGCAACAAAAGGTCTGTCTTGAATTATATTCAGCTCCAGCTGTTATAAGAAAAGGATAAATATTACTAGTTGTTCCACACAGAAATGTAATTTTTCATGTAAAATTGTCCCTTCTCAGAGTAAAGCTGTGCTCTCTACTGGTATCATCTGAAGCATGAGCTCACTGCAGGAAACCAAACACACCACAAAGCTTTCTGCTTAGATGTACAGACCAAAAAGCCATTTATACTATTTTTTCTTTTTTAGAATACTGAGCTATAAGTGTAAGAGCTGCCTTTCTCTCATACATCAAATATTGCCTGCTGCCTTTGACAGAACAAGTCCCTTCTGGGAATCACAGTGCTTTGTGCCACCAGGAATAACTGCTTTTTTATTATCTGCTGAGAAAAGACGATATATTTTAAAAAGGCTATGTTCCCAGAATGTGTGAATAATTCCTGGTAATCACTGTTCCTATACAAATAATTTCCTTTACCGTTCCAATGTAGATTTGTCCTGAGTCTTTAAATTTGTGTCAAGAAGAGATTGTCTGTATTTCTCATGCTTTCAGGTACAAAAGTTGAGACATCAGAAGTCAATTCACCTGTAGCAATATTTGTGTTTCTAAGCACTTTAGTTCTGATCAGTAGCCATCAGACTTTTGGAAAATAAAATGTTCCATAACTTCAACAACAAATTCCTACAGACAGCTTGGAAAAGTCAAATGTGTGTAGCAATATATGCCAAAATCCTCCTAGGAATAATGATGTATTAACAAGAGCCAAAGTAATCTCAGACGAGTCTTCCATTCCTGTCTCCTGTAGTGACTGACATATGTGTAATGTTTTGTTGTTGTTCAATTCAAAGGTCTAATCTTGCTCATCTTAAACTTTTTCTAGGTCATCCAGGCTCTGAGAGAGGAAAATCAAGCTCCTTTTGCACAGCTCTTTCATCTGGTTCAACTGCAGGCAAAGAGAGCAGTCAGCAGAACTCCCCACCACTGGTTCTTAAGCACAGACCACAACAAATGCACCTTGGACAAGCAGTGACAGGTACGGCACCATTTCCAGTTTGAGCTGGTAATATTAACCTTGGCCAGATCTTAGTGATTAAATTGGTTAAAATTTGGAGGACACAAATATTTCTAAATTTTGTGCACATTTTCAGGTATTTAGAGTAATAATTGATTCTAACTTGATACAAATGTCTATTTGTGTATAGCTGCTCCTCTGTTCTCAGAAGTTCAGGCACTGACCACGGAGAACATTTGCTTGTTCTTTTCTGTCAGGGCCACAGTGAGGCTGAGAACAGTTCTGAAAAGACCATAATGAAAATACAAAAAATATAGCACACATGGAATGTGAAATACATTAGTTGTTTCAGTCTGGAATATTCTTTTGCAATCATTAGCTGTGTATTGCATGCCTCTGCAAAAGTAGCTCTTGACTACAGAAATAGGTGACAGAGGACCCTTTACTCCCTTGCATCATCTCAGGTCTTCCTGCAGAGCAGAGGCAGAAAGGGTCAGCTTTTGATTTGTGAAGACTCCTTGCCTGTGGGTGAAGCTTTGTGAGGTTTTTACGTGAAATTTTGCAAACTGGCCTGTAACAGTATCAACCTAGCTGGCTGTCCTTCTCCATGGCAATTTACTTCAGTGATGAGATAATTTCTGGATAAATCAACAGACTAGACCATGCAGGAAAAGTTCATCACAGAAGTCTCCTGGCAACAATCAGAAATCAGAATGACAGAGGCATGTTCTCCAAAGCAGCATGGCTTTTGGTTATTAATTTTCTCTTGATGTATGGTATTTACTGTACACTAAAAGCCCTAATGTCAGCACTAGGTATTCTAATCACCTTGTGAAAAGAGGCAGAACCCAAAGCTCTCAACCATTTTGTCAAGAGTGTTACTTTTGTTATTAGTTTGGCTTTGATGTATATTCATTTTCCCAGTTTCATGCTACATGTTTCAAACATTCCTGGTACCCTGAAGTACCTGTTATCTGTCCTTCCGCCTTTACAGGAGAAAGTTTTCCCACCTGTCTCCAGCCAAGGTGCTTTGCATAAAGTTAAACACAGATACTAGATGAATAAGGCAAATCTTCTACCCTCACACAATTTGAGCACTCAGAGGTTTAGAAACACCTATTTGCTGTAATCTGATCTTCGTGAGTTTCAAACACAAGATGAAAATACTTTTGGACTAGTTTCAAACACAGAATGCAAACAAACAAACTCCTCCTCCTTCCTTCCTCTACTGAGTTTATATTTCTGGTGTTGATGCTATCACTTGCCAACAACTTTTGGTAAGAAAAGAGCACTTGTTTATCTCATTTTGTTTTCCTTTCACTCAAGGTCCTTGCTGCAAAGGAAACTGCTGTCAAATCCTGGCCTGCCAGAGACAGACCATACTGCAGTGCATGACAGAAGGACGCCTCAACCACATCCTGGATGTGCTGCGCTCGCAGCAAGCCCTGTCCCGCGTGGATTATGAATCCATCACCTCGTGCCCCACACTGACCGGCCGGGCTCGGGCACTGTTGGACACTTGCCTTTGCCTCGGGGAGAGGGCAGCACAAGCCGTAGTGACTGCACTGTCAGTGAGCAAATGCAGCCCTCTGGCACAAGCCATTCATTGCCCAGACTGTCCTTCCAGGGTAAACAGGCTGTTGTCGTGACTGATTGTTTTTGCAGTCTGTTGTATGCATCTGAGCTCTAGTAATTTGTGATGGCAAAGATTCACGTTCATTTCTCACAACCCATTGACTGAAGTCAATCCTTCCTACAGCCCATTATTTGAGTACTGTAAGGGAAAAAGCTAACTGGATTAAAAGATCAAGTCAACCACTGCCAAGAGAAATTGCCAAGACTGGTATAACAAATTATAACAAAAGAGATGGGAGAAGTGCAATATGTGCCAGAGCAAACAGAGTTCAAGCGAGATGACACCTTATTTCCTTGATTTTTTTTTTAGAAGGGAGGAAAATGAATCATGACTTTTTGGAGGTCATACTATGGAGAATGGCTGTCTGTAAATCCTTCCAAATAAGGATAATGAACAACATAGTATTGGATGAGGAGAAAAAATTTACTGCCTTTCACTGAGCTCATATCTGAGCCAGCTGTTAGAGTGAAAGGCTTCAGAGGATCAGGCAATATTTCTTCAGTAGGGCCTTAAGTAAGGCTTGGAAGTTTTGTATTATGCACATAAATGACTTCATTTTCCTCACAATGTAATCCTCTGAAAATGTAGCAGTACTTACAGCAGTACTTTGGAGATGTGGGAGTCTCCAAAGTCTCATTTAATGGAAAAAGGTTAATACTTTACATCCATGTATCTCTCTGTTGTCATGGTTGTACTCTAATGGGAGACAGCCTGGGAACACTGGGAGGTTTTCTTGCTCTGGCCTGGACTCACTCACGGTCACAGATGTTTTGGAGCGTCCTGCTGCTGCTTGAACTCATCCTCAGGTCATGGACCCTTTGACTTGAGTTCACATGGAGTTCCAGGCTGTCCAGTACAGCAGCACAGAAACATTGCTGTTATCAGAATGTTCCAGGCACAGTCGAGTAGGATGATAAGTGGTACAGCAAGCGGTGAAAGCAACAAAGCAGCCACTAACGAGCACCAGACACTTGTGTACAGAAGGCAAACAAGCCCCATGGCAAGCACAGGAGTCTGTCAACAGCTAAACAGCAACAGCAGCTATAAATGTGATCCAGCACATTCCAGTCAAATCTGTTGTTACCTTGAACCCTTCAAGCCTCACACTGGATGCTGAAAAGAGCATTTGTGCTTTAACCCCAGCGGACAATTACGCTCCACAACAGTAAAGTGAGAAAACTTGTTGGCTGAGATCCAGAAAATTTAACAGGTAAAGCAAAAGCTGCACACAAGCAAAGGAGAACGTGGAATTCATTCAGCACTTGCCATGGGCAGGCAGCTGTTCAGCCATCTCCGGGACAGCAGGGCTCCATCCCACGTAATGGCTACTTAAGAAGACAAATGCCATCACTCCAAATGACCCCCTTCCTCCTTCTTCCCTAGCTGAGCACGATGCCACACGGTCTGGAGTATCCCTTTGGCCAGCTGTGGTCAGCTGTCCCAGAATGTCCTCCCACAACTCCTCGCACTCCAGCCTCCTCCCTGATAGGATGAGGGAGAAAAGCCCTGGCTTTGTGTGAGCTCTGCCCAGCAATAACAAAACATCCCTGAATTGCCAACACTGTTTTCAGTACAAGTTCAAAATACAGCCCCATACTAGCTCCTATGGAGAAAATTTACTCTACCCTATCCAAAACCAACATAATTTGAAAGGGAAATAATAAGATTACTTCCATTATAATGATAATAACGATAAAAGGTGCTGGACTTTTTAAAGGCCCAGTGGGGTTTCTTCAAGCTTCATGGCACCAGATTAACACGAGAACATGTTATACCATCTACAGGTATTTCAAAAGCAAAACCCTGTTGTTTGTCTCCCTATGTTGCTTTTGTTCTCTCTGCAGTTTCAAAGTTCTCGTGGAATTCAGTAGTTTGGCTGATTGCAAATGCAGTAATGATGTGTTGTCTAGGCACACTTAAGAAATAAGAAATTTGTTACATCAAAATTTCCAGCTACAATTCTGCAGGAACAATAAACCTAATTTTTTTCTTTTTATGTAACTTCACTGAACTTTGAGATTGCCTTGAATTAAAAGATTGTTACAATTAAAAGCAATATCTATCAGAATATGTTGACGATAGTTTTGCTTATTAAAGGAGTTAAATATCTATTTCACAGTTAATTTTTTTTTTAATCTACACTTTAAATGGGAAATGTCAAAAATCTCTGCTAAAAATGGATCTCTTGCTTGTGAGGAAAGGAACTGCTGTCATGGTGTTCTGCCTGTTTAGAAGACATTAATTACTCAGTAAAAGAGATAAACATTCACCTGTGGGAGTTACAGACCTTTAAAAGAGGAACTGGTAATACTGTTGAAACTTAATATCAGCTTTCAAAATAATTCCATTCAGTTGTTCTGCTGGACACTTTATACTCCTGTGAAAGATGCACTGGCTGCCAGGCTATGTTGAATTTTTTGTCATAGTGGTTTTGACACAGAAACAGTTTTGGCTCTTTTCTAGAAGCAGCTGCCTACTTGAGAATATAATCTGATGCCAAACCCAAGCCCAGTCTTAACTGTTAATAGAAAAACTGGCATCAAAACAGTGGGAGCACGGGTTGTCTGCTTTAACAGTGTGGTATTTTTGAAGGGTTGCTACACATTTTTTGAAATGAAACTGTTGTTCATATAACAAGTTTTGATACCAAATTAAAACACAATGACCTGGAACTAGCATCGCTTTTTCTCATCAAAAATACATACTCTCTTAAGGCCTGTAATGTGAGCTGTTTAAAAATGTCTCATGTTGATCACTGGTGTGAAATATCAAACTGCTAAAAGCTTATGGTATTTTGCTCCTGCCCAAGCTTGTTCAATAGCTAAGATTTCTATTGTCCTCATCTCTGTTTTCTGCAGTTACCTTGATAATATGAAACAATGTAGAAAAATGGCACTGAGCAGGAGTAAAGATAGAAGAATCAAACTGTTCTTTAGTATCTGTGTGAAGAAACAAGATTTGAATGTTGCAACTGCAGTTGCAGGAAGGAATATGAAACATGAGTATCTACAAAACAGCAAGGACAATAATAAAACAAAGTCACTTCAGGACTGATCATATAAACTGATTAGTAAAACTCTGTTGCAGTTACTCAGAAAAGACAAAATTAGAATGAATAGATGTTAAAAATGACAAGTAGTACAAGTTTTATGAAACTATTTAAATTTATTAAAGGACTGGTAAGCAGAGTAGGCAGAGGTTTATTTTTCTGATGTATTGAAATGTATTTTGCTTCTTGACACTGGCTGCAGCTATCTTTTGCTGATTTGCAGAAAGATGACTGTCCCTTGCCCTTTGTCCTAACTACACCACACTTTTATCTGAGATGGGATAGTTTCTGCAGTGTAAGAATGTCTGCACTAGAATTTGTTTGAAGTTGATTTGTGGAAAATTAATATGAGGCACTGGAATGAAATGTTTAAGAGATTAGTCCTTCCAGTAGAGAGCAAGGCAAACAAAGCTATAAATACCACTCAAAAGTTGTTACCACTCAGTGCCTGTTAAAAACAGTTCCAGAGAATATCAGAGGAAGATAAAAACTGCATATTCATAAAATACTAATCTACAAAATTTTAAAAAATGCACTAATGGACTGCTAACATATACAGAATAATTTTACACCACATAAGTAATGTAAAATGTACAAAAAAAGCACTAATGAAAGCATACTAAACCTCAAGGGTTCTTATTTTATTGTTTCAAGTCTGAATCCCACATAACCTTGTAAAATTTTCAAGCTTGCCCAGGTTTAGTCACTTGAGCATCACATGTGAAGATTTGTAAGGAAGGTTAAGTGCATAAAACTTGTGGGCCTGGTATGCCAGGGAAGCACCCAAACATCATTAAGGTAGGGACAGAAAATTTAGGTTTCTTTATTGCTATTTTTTGATTTCAGTGCTGTACAGCTATTAACTATGCTCTCCTCTAGTAATACATGTTGTCTCCAGGACTGCTGGGGTCTTTAATGCCTCAGGAAATCTTGCCTTGCAATATATTCCCTTTCATTCTTTTGCTGCACACAGCCCCGCCCTGCCCTCCTCCTCTTTGCAAAATACTTTACTGGTGCTCAAAAGGCCCGAGCATAGTTTGATTTTTTTCCTTTTCTAGAGAAGCAATTCCCTCATTGCCTGCCTGGAACTACATTCCCTTAACTGAGCACATGGTTGACTTGACAGATGGTATGTCAGCTGAGTTAAACAAAATTCCTGGATTTTGAAGGTAAGTCCACCATAAATTAAACTACCTGACAGGGTCCAAAAAGAACATGTTTAATGATTTATTTGGGCTACATTAAATTCAGCACAGGTGCAAGAACAAATTAATTGTAAGCATTTTGCTTAACCCCAGCAAAAATGGTACATCAGAAGCTCAGACATACTACTTCCAGCTCTTGTGCTGATACGATTTGTGATCATTATTTTGTTTCCTGCCTTTATTTCTCTTTGCCAAGAATACATGCCAAGTAATATCACAGAAATCTGTAGCCTCAAACTGCCATTTTTTCTGGGCTGTAAGAATGACCTTTCTTCTTTCAGAGAAGACATGCATCAGTTAAAGAACTTCTGGACTCATTCAATCAGGATGAATTACATGACAGTAATTTAGAAAAAGAACTTACTGTCGCCCTGATTTTTCTAGAGTGCTGTGTTTATAGTTGGTAGCAAAGGTTCTCATAGATTTTGTGTAAACAATCCATGTTTCTATAACCGGCCAAGGATTGTTTTGTACTTTGGATGTTGTTATTCATTCTTCTTTCTGGGGTGGAGAATGCAACGGACTGTGTTTCTCACCTATAGAATTACAGAGATGGTAACCTCTTTGTCCAATCCATAACTGTCTGTAAAAAGGTGTAAATATAAGAGTAAAGAGAGGCTGGGTCTTTTTTTGCTCTCGGCTCGGCCTTGGTGGTTGAGCTCCTGAGTTGCCTGAGTGTTTCGTGTCCGACTGAGCGACAACTTACCCCTCAAAATGTGATAACATGCCAAAGTATCTCAATACCTATTTCCAACTGCTGTACTTGAACTTTCCACAAAGCAAAAGCAATATTCATACAAGCAGAAAGCATGCCTGAATTTCAACCTTTCAGAACTAACCTGGCTGTACTCCAGAATATTCTGAACAGTTAGGCCTTTCTTCAGATACCAAGAAAAAAGTGTCATATTAATTAACAGAATGATACCAACATTAAATTTGTTGTCCTTTGGCCAAAATGGGCTCAGAACTTTTTTTCAATGCATTAGAATGTTACCTTGTGGGGGGAAAAATGAGGAAAGTGACTAAGGAATACACCTGGAAAATACAAAAAAACCCAATTGTATGAGAGTTTTGACCTTGTAACAGCTGCAAAGTATGTCCCCAAGAAAGTTGTCTTTATGCCACTTGAATGTGCTGTGGTAGCCTCCTGTCACAGAAGAACAGGGAACTGAAGGAGAGCACAGTGAGGAGAGTGCCTGCCTTGTTCCCCTGTGTGTGCAAGGTGCCAAAGGAACCCTTGTTTGCCATGCCCTGCAGGCAGTGCTGTAGCAGGAGAACAGTGCTCAGCTCTGAGCATGGACTGAGGAGAACCCAGAAGAGAGGAAAGCTGATAAGCAGTGAGGAAACCTGATGTTGAGGACAAGCTGATAAAATTGTGTGTGTTTGGTCTGGCAAACAGGAGATGAAGGGCACGCGAAAGAGTCTGGAGCAGAGGCACTGAACGTGCAGTGAGGAAAGAGAGTAACCTGGGCTGTTCTTGTGCTTTGTCACTCTGGACTGGCTTTCAAACAGGGGCTTAAAAAAGATTTAAAGGCCATCATAAAAACAGGCTCCTTCCCCACACCCAGAGAAATCAGCAATATTCATGCAACTTTCTTTTATCTGATCAAGAGTTCTTTAGTTGACAAAATCAATGCAAACAACAGTGATTTAGTAAACCTTTTCCCTCAGCCTGTTCAGTTTATTTACGCAAACTATAAGCACTTAAAGTGATTTACGGGAAAAATTAACATATTTTTGCTGGGAGCTAAATAACATGAATATTTATAAGTGCCCTGTAACTCAATCACTATTTATTCCACTAACACCTACCTGTGAAGTCATGGGCCTGTTAGCAAGTCAGTTGTCTGGACGATGGAATAGAGATAACTTGAATTAAAGAGCCCTGGAGATTATTTCCACCCTTTACAGTGTTGCTATGAATTCTAAACAGAAAAGAAGACTCTCCTACATTTTTGTTTCTCAGCAGATCATGGTTGGTCATCTTCTCTCAAATACAATGAAAATGTTTCCATTTTTATTAAAATGCAATATTTATCAAGCAAGATTTCTGTCAATCCACTAAATGTTTGGTGAGAGAGCTACTTCAAATTCATGTATTTTCTTCCCTCTTTTTGCATGAAACCACAGAAACATTAAAAAAGACCCCCTTATGACATACAATGTTAAAATTCAAACAAAGTAACAGAAAAAAAGATTAGGTTGTTACTTGTGCTGAACTGGTGTGACCTCACACAGAAATTTGATTGTTTTTCTGATAGACTGCATGTCTCAGACAGGTTTTATTAAACCCTGTATGAGACTAAAAGATTTACAGCCAAAGAAATATTTCAAGTCAGGGAAGCTTTCTGCAAAACAAGGCATTGCTCCACTCTCCTCCCTTCTGCTCTGACTCCAGCAGAGCTGGTTCAAATGCAGTCTGGCAACTCTGGCTGAAACCTTTTCTCTCCACTGAAATCAATCATATGCTGGTATTCAAAACTGCAGATTTATTTGTTTACAGAAGACTCTCACTTAGGTAGAGAATTCATCAAATGTTCAAGAGAGGAAAGATTTGGATGCTGTTTATATTACATTTTTCGAAACTAAAATTACATTTATTTTTCTGTAAGTTATATAATAGCATTTTAACTTCTCAGCTGTTGCATTTTGACGTATTTAGGAAGAAAGTTTTACTATATTCCATTTACTAGCATATCAATATAGCAACTTAATTAATTCTTAAAATGAGAGAAGCATTTAGATTGAAAAGACCTTTAAAATCATTGAGACTAACTGTAAACCCAACACTGCCAAGTCCACTGCATTCTTAGCTCATCTGAGACTATTTATTTTGGTTTACATCTGATGGTAACTGTCAGCTTCCTCACCCAAATGAGACCCCATCAGTGAAAGCTGTCATTTCTTGTTCAGTGCTCTTTATGTCCATCTTCAGCAGCAAGAGAAGGAGCACCTGGCCTGTGGCCAAGCCTCTCCAGCTTGTAACAGTGCCAATTAACTGTACCAGTTACTGTGCACAGACACAGCTGCAGAGGGAAAGGTGCACTCCACGTTTAAGACATCAAGATATGCTTGGGCATGCAGACAGGATTTTTCTTGTTTGTTTTTACAGCTGGCTATTTAATCACAGATGTTTTTCTTGGACAAAGGAAGCCTTTTTAAGGAACAAAATAAAAGGCAATTATCAGGATTTCACAGCTGTAATTTGACTGTATGCTATACATTGGATTTAACTCCAACATCATGCAATGTAGCTGCTCCAGATTGTTTCAGCACAGCCACCTAATACCTTTGGATTTTGTTTTAATGACACAATCCCATGGTTATCTACAATGTATGTCCTTCTAGTATAGAATAATCCAAAATAACAATTTCCCCAATGATACAACACTTCAGTAATAAAATTTGTCCTTTGTATTAATGACAAATACAGAGTTGTTCATGTAGCGTGACACTGAGTAACCTATGTGACCAAGTGACCGACGTGTGGGGTGAGGACCCTTGCAGGCCTCCAACCATAAAGTTTGTTGCATGAGATGACACTGATGACCCATCTTAACAAATAACTTGGCCACCTCCTATAGTTTCAACATAAGCTGAAGTCTTCCACATTTTCCCATACTAGTGATACTGAGGTAAAAATAACTCCCTGAGCTCCAGAGTGTAATAGGACCCACGAGGTTTAGCTTCCTTTATCCTCCTGCCTAAGCTCTAACACTGAAGCCCAAGTGTTTGCCCTCACTTCACTTACTCTTCCAGACTCAAGTAAAAGTAAAGACAACGTCACAAATGTCACCAGTAAGTGATCAGGTCTCATTAAATCAGTATTACAGGTATGCAGAATGTTCATAGCCTGGGTTTCAACTGAGAAAAAACAGTACTAAAAACCTGGCAGTAAACTTTAACAAAAGTAAATACTTTCTTCTGGAACTAAAGTATAGTTGTAAGTGTCTGAAGCACAGCTTTCAGTGTTTTCATAAGTTTGATTTATGGTACTTCACAGTATGTGACTGGGAAGCTGAAAAGGCTTTTCATAGTTCTGGAGATCTTGCATAACTTGGGAAACTCCCGGTAGTTCTTAATTAGTCCACTATGATTTGCTCTGTGGGACACTGTACACACCAAGTAATCAAGAGCCAAGTGGGGAACAAAGGAGCAAAGTGCAAAACACTCATAAATAGACTGCTGAGAAATCATTTCTGAAAAGTTAGCAAAGTCAACCATCATTTTAATTTTAGGGCTGGATGCCCTCTAATATTAGCAAAGAATAGATTTGAAATTGGAACAAGTATGCTGGCAGACAAAAGACTAAACCCATTAATATGGCTATCCTGTTTACTGCAAAGGCAAATGGACTGGCAATTAACCCCTAATCTTAAAGACTCTATTAGCATTAAGATATTTTACATCTCAATTCTTAAGGTGTACTTTTAAATAATAAGAAATTCTGAAAATCTTCCTCATGGAACATGTAGTCTTGGGCAAGAACTGAGTGAAAACTTCAAAGGTGTTCTGATCTTATATTTGTGAACCAACATGGTTTTCTTTCTTTTAAAAGGCTTTGCTAATTAGAACTAATTTGTCACTCTTACCACATGTACACGAGTCTGTTCCCCTTAGAGGCAAAATTTATGAGGTCAACATGCATTGATATATTTGATTTGCACACACTGTGTAGAATCTATACAGAAAGGTCTTTGAGATTATGTTTTGGAAAACTTTACTTTTAAAGACAATCTAAATTTGGGTCAAATACAACTACAGAATGTCACAGAAACCTGAAAGTTTAGGGAATAAATGCTGTCCTTACTATCTGTTCATCCAACAATTGTTCCTACACTGTAAAGTACTGTGCTAGTAAGTTCTCTAAATAAAATAGCAGAGAACTTTTATTAAAGGTCCAAGTTTATTTGTATTGTAGAAACATTTCAGGGTAATTCAGTAGTTAAGGGAAAAGTAACAGGAGTGCACTAAAAGCAAAGATGGAAGAGTGGGATCAGCACTGATGGGGTTGTACTGTAATGCTCCATTCAAAGTGACTCTGCTAAAGAACATCTGGTTGCATTTAAATGGCAAAGTTTGGACTCAGCATGGTAGTACAAACAAAATGATGACATTGGCTTCAGCCTCTAGTAACCAGCTGCTTACAAACAGAGTGTCAATGTAACTACTGCTGAGTCTGAGCAGAATCTTCTAAGCTTCCATACTCCTGCTTTTAATCAGAGAGAGAGAGAGAGGGGTACCTCAAGTATATCAACAAAGGACTGACAATAATACAGGGGAATCTATAATAGAAAGGAACTTTGCTGTTTTGAAGAAAGTCTGAGCAATTGTATTAGAAGGCCAGAGTTACTTAAGACAGAAGAACAACCCAACCCAACAGACGTCTTTAAACATTCTCATCCAGAAGAAATTTATTTAAATGCTGTTGAACTGGGTTACAGACATTATAACTAAGGACTTCATATTCTTCAATCATAGTACCACATACTGATTTGGGACCTGAAACAAGAAAAAAATACTTGTTCTTAAGATGCTATTTTTTGCTGCTACAAATCCTCCTTAGTTTGTTTTTATACCTAATCACTTTTACTAGCCTTCAAAATAGACACGGACAAAGTGCATTATCTTTAAAAATCCCTGCAGCGTTATAAGACTTGTGAAACTGTGATTCTAACTCCCATGTTGTTCTCCAGGAAAATGAAGACTGTGATTCATTCACTCTCATTAATAAATAGCCAGATGCTCATGAAGTTAATTTCAACATAGATAAGACAATTTGCATAATCATAGGGTAGGGTCTCAAAGCTGAATGATTCAGTTGTCTAAAACATTAAGTCAAACCATCTGTTTTAAAACAAGTATATGTACAAGGGACTATTTTTTCCAAATACACCCCCAAAATTGACTGGGGAAAACTTGATGTATTGCACATTCCCCTTGTAACAGAGAAGATTACATGAGCAAGAGAAATGTAAAATTAAAACATAAAGTTTGTGACATTAATCAAAATAGTGATGAAAAAGTCCTAGAGACATTTGAAGCTTATCTGATGATGGGGATATTTTTGCTGGTGTTTCTTTGCCCTCGTAGCAAAGTTAACATTTGAAAACTTGTCCATGTTTTAGAAGATAGCTGTTCCCACTTCTGCTTTGCAGCATGGACAGCGCTGAACAAAACCAGCTTGCAAACACATGTAACAAAGATATGTATAAACAAATAATAAATTTTGGTGAGAGTAGATGAGGCAGTGAAAAGAAAAAGGTACCTGAAAGGCAACAGAACCAGATAGGGCAAAAAAAAATTAAAAGATGGGATGTCAAAGCTTATTTTACAGTCTGTTTTTAAAAACTTCAGTATAGAGAAGCCAAGTTTTCAATAAAAGAAGGACTAATATTAATCCTCAGAGTATTTAAATAACTGCATTTGGACAAGACAGAGACATCCCACAGTTTCTGTTCCTTAAAGGGATATTTTTCCACTACCTCTTCCTCTGCTCCTAGCTTACTCCACATTTGTACTTTTGTGATTATGATAGTAAAAAACCAACCTTCATAAAAGTATTGTTTTCTGCCAGCTTAGTGAGCAGAAGTGCCTTAAAGAGGGGGCTGGGCAAGAGCCAGTCAAATGCTGAAGGCCACTTGAGTAGGAGGAGACTTGCAGCTAGGAGTAGGAGAAGGTAAATATAGAAGCCTAAATTTAGACCTTTTCCTTTGATTACCTAGCACTTTGTTGCTTGCAGTCACCCTCATTTGTAAGTCACACTTACTTTGCTTACCGCAGAAATTTGTATGATGGACAGATGAAGATAAAAAGAAAGGACAAAGGATCAGTGAATTTGTTTTTGTAAACAATGTCACTCAGCTTTAACCAAAGAAAAGAAACAGGTGCACGTACACTTATTTTTGAACTGATTCTGTTTCTCTCCTGAAATGAGTGGTTGACACTGTGTTTATTGTTTGCAATGATTAATGTTGAACAACTATGAAAAAATAATCTCTGCTTTTAAGTACTTATGAAAATTATCATTTGCTGGGATCTGGCTAAAGTCACAGATTGACAGTCCTGAATAATTTCATGACCCCTGTGAATAACTCCTGTGTCCACAGAATGTACATTTCAAAACGAACAGCGGTCCCAGGTCCCATCACTCTGTATGGTAGAATTTCAAAAGGAAGGAGCATACACCATCAAACACATGGCTGGAAGCAACATCTCCATCACAGTCAGTAGCACAAGTTCCAAGCTGCAATCAGTGCTACTCACATTCACACAGCACCCCTTCAGTGCTGACCTCTAAGGAGCTCAGTACACGCTCATTCTTCCATGAATTAAGTGCATGAGCAACACATTCTTGGGGGACTTAGGCTGTAAGGATATGCTTAAACTCACCCTGCACACCAGAATGAACTTGGGAACAAGCACAAAGCTGATGTATAAGATTCCAAATTCACTTAGATTTAACAGCAATTTTTACCTTGGTTTTGCCATGTTCTAAAACCATTTAATGACTATCATGTGGATTTGGTTTCCTGTAATCTGATGCTATTTCAATTTGGTTTGTTTAGGGGTATTTAATTGGTTTATTCTTCTAGCCTTTTGAGTTGAATTACATTTTCTAAGATGTATCTAAGTGGCAATATTAGTCAAAAAAAGCAGATAGGGCAAAACTCACAGGCTTAACCAAAACCCCGTCTGACTTTGCTCTCATTAGCTAAAGGAGATAAGATCTTAACTTGATTAAATTAGTATCAGATAAAATCCTGGTGGAAACAAAATCTTTTTTAGCTGTTTTTTGTCTGCTAGCACTTAGAGAATACACACTCCTGTATAAACATAACTTACCAGTGGCCATTTATGGAGCATCAGGGATGAGCCATGCAATTTATGTAATCTGTAACAAGAGAAGAAATAAAGGAGTTCAGACTTACATTTCACTTCCATAGTAAAATGGAAAAAAGTAATTTATAAAATATGAACCTTACCAAAATGGACAAAAATATCTATCTGGATTATTACTCTGAGGTTTGCTTCTGCTCATTTGCAAATATTTCAGAAGCATTGTCTAGCCTCATGATGCTGTCCTAACTTGGATCTCTCATACCAAACTCTACAGTGTTCCAAGTTTTCATAATTCAGAAGATGAACTGCTATTTTGAAACCCTTAAATGGGCACTCGTTCTAATAAATCTTTTTCAAAGTTCTAAAGTAAAATGTCATTCTCTGTACTTCCAGTATATGCCTAATAATTTGTTTCCTATGTCCTGTCCATTCTCATCTATTTCTTGTTCCTAAAGGCAATTTTATAATTAGCTCACATTTTATGAGTCCATTCTTTTTTCAGGACTGAATGCTGTCCTCAGTAGATTCAATCATGAGAGAGTTTAAAAGGCAGTCTAGCAACAACTGAAATCAGCTGCATCTTTCACATTCACACTCGAATCCACTTTTTGATTAATGTGCGAGACGACTGTTGCAAATACCCTCTACCTGAAAATCCTGTACTGCAGAACAGAGCACTAGCACATTTATAGCAATGGCTAAACACTATTACCATCTAATGACTGCTTTCTGGTCCATACTATCTTTGTAACAACGATCAGTTTCATATTGTAAGAATTTGAATCTATTCTGGGGATGCCATCTATGTTTTTATCTTCTGTCGGTGCTGGATAAGTGGCTTAAAAACAAAGAAGTTGCATATCAGGGCTGTTAAACTCCCAGAAGGCAGCAGACTGGTTTTGTTTGCTGCTTTGCAACACTGTCAGTAGCTTCAGCAGGTAATAGATTTAGCATAGTTTGTGTTTGACAAAAGCCAAACAAAGAGTTGAGACAAATGTAATTAAAGAGCTGAGATGATCAGGCTCCTGCAAATGGGAGTTTGTTTTGCTATGGTGCTTTATAGTTTAGAAATAAATTCTAATGTAATTATCTTCCCTATGTGCACTTAAAAAGCCAAATTTTAACAAAAGCCTTCAAACTTTCTTGATTCATTTTTATCCAAACACAATGTAATGAATATCTGGAGCTATAGATGAGCGCAGCAGTTGCTTGGTAGCCTGATTGTCTCTGTGACAACGAAGGAAAACAACTCCTTGATAAAACACACAACCTTTGAGAGAGGAAGTAGAATGGATATCAGAAATGGAAGCCTTGTGGCAATAGAACTGGACTCCACTATTGCATTTGCTAGCACATTTACAGCGCATAGTTTGCCTTTCCCTCTTTTACAGCCTTATAATTTTTATTTGCCCCTAAGATTTTTACCCTCTTGAAAACCCTCATCTCTGACTTATCTGTTTCAGATGGAAGATAATAACCACGGACCAGAGGAGGGAGGAGTAATTAAATTGCTTAGAGTGAGACTGTCCTGTCCCCTGAGCCCTGTTGTCTTTCCAGGCACTGACCATCCCTTTGCCTCACAGGGAGCAGCAAGAAGGCAATAAAAGAACATTAAGAGGGGGCTTTGGCCGGGAGTTCACTGGCTTAGACAGCGTAAAACTATTAACCTGCTGGAGGAAGACAAGAAAGCTTTCATTACATCCCAGATAAATG
>VZTZ01031708.1:400254-435230 GCA_013400955.1 Drymodes brunneopygia
GGGCGGAGGGGCCGCCATCGCCTGTCGGTGGCAACGGGCGGGGAGCATCCCGAGACAGCTCCGCGGGAGCGGAGGTAACGCGGTTCCGGCCCGCACCGCCGGGGTGAGGTTTCGCCTTCCTAACCCGATTTCCTTCAGCTCCCTTCACCTTGAGGGAAGGCGGGCAGGGAGCGGCCTCAGTGCAGGGGCTACCGGAGGCGGCAGCAGCCCTGCAGCATCTAGGGCGGCGGCTTTGGCGACACGGGCGGCTGCAAGTGTTCGGTGCAAGATAAATGCCGTGTGTTTCTGTATTGCCTTTAAATGCTGCCCCAACTCTGACAGCCCCCGTCTGAGGCTACTTCCTTCTCGGATCTGTGTGAACCTCGCTTATTTTATAAGGAGGAAGAGGGTCACCGCCGCTTGTGGGGAGCGGAGCGGCCTCCGGGAGCCGAAATGACACCTCTGCAAATGACCCCCCCCGCCTGTGGCGGGACCCCTCAGGGGCTCGGGCCGGNNGGCGACTCGAGGGTGTTCTGTGTGAAGCCACGTGTTCCTTAGTGCCTTTTGGTGGTGGGTGCAGGTAATTATAACTGCTCTGTTTGCGAGCTATGGCAGGGCACTCAAGTGGGCTTAGTGAGACCCTCAGGCCAGCACGCCTTTGCTTGTTGGCGTTTGGTAGTGATTTTGTTTGTTTTATGTGTTTTTAAATGAAGTGTATTAACTACGATCTGATCAGGTGCGGTTATAAGTGCCACCTAAAGAGTACACATGGGTGTAGTATGTGCCTTTCGGCATTATTTTCCCCCCTTTTGACAGGTTTCCATTTTTCTGCCCCAGCATGAAAAATAAGTTGAATTTCTTTAACAAACTCTACTGTTGTTCCTTCTGTCTTTACCTGGGGCTTATTGTATACATTTCACCAGATGTTCCTCACATCGCAGCAGCTTTGTACATTCCCAACCTAAATCAAGACTGATCAAAGTCCCTGTTTTGAGCTTGCCTCTGTTTTTCTCCTTTGGAAACATGAAAATAATGAAAAAATGCGAAAAAATATGGAAATATTGCTTAATACCATACTGATAAACTATCAAATGAAAAAATTGTCATAGTAACTTCTCTTTCATACCTTTTCACATGATAAATATGCCTTGTCCTTTTTTTAAAAACGGATGTTGCAACCAATTCTATTTGATCAAGTTTGTTGGTAGGATTTTTTTTTTAATTGTGCTAAAGATGGTGTATTTGTATATGCAAGAACAAAAGACTTGGTTGAACAGATTAGATCTTTACATTGGGAATTGTTTTTGTTGCATGGGCTTCCTGTCTGTTAAGTGTATGTATGGTAGGGCAGTGATTCTTCTCTCACCAGAAAAAGGAAAAACATATCCTGGACAAATTCTAAGCCTTTCCCATGTAAATGTTCAGACTGTGAGGTGCCTAAATATATACATTGCAATGAATAAGCATTTCTGGGACTTAGAGCCTTTGCTCTGTTGGTGCTTAAGTCCCCAAAGACTTTGATGCTGTTTGCCTTTATAGGGCAATATTGAATCTTGCTCATAGGGCCAATCATTGTATTCAGAAATAGGAGTCTTACATCTGGTGTATGTGAATAGCCAAAGTATGTATGTAAAGCTGTGTTACAATGAGAGGTGTTTTATGCAATCAAGAGCTAAGGAAAACAGAGGCAGGAACACCAGAAATCTTTGCTAATAAGCAGGTATTGTATAAAAGCACGGCAAATGCAGTAAGCTTTTAGCAGTTTGGTACTTCACCCTGGTCATTAACTCACTTGCAGGTTCATCCCAGGTCGAACTGACAACTGTTCTGCTCAGTGGGAGATCTTGGCAGATAGTGCCTCTTTCCCTCCCCTTAAAGGAGGCCCACCCTGTAATGCAGTGTTAGTACATTGCTAATTGCATGTTAACCCTCATCAGCTCCTCTGGTACCTGGCCATGGTGTGATAGGCCTTACCAGAATATGTACTTTTGGTGAAACAGTGAAGTGATCCTAGTTTCAGGTCGGTCTGTCCTGGTTTCACATAGCTTTCTATACCAACAGCAGAGTCATTATAAGAAAAAAAAAATCTACTCATATCAGCAAAGAGATTCCTCACAGCTGCAGTGATCAGCAAAAAAAGAAAGAGTTGAAGACTTTGTGTTGCACAAGGGTGAGCGATGAGGAAATCCACATGTTGGTTGTGTGAAGGCAAAGCCCTGTATGAGCCATAGCACTCCTGTGGCCAGGCTCTGGCAGCCTTAGAGATTGTTCTAACAGTATTTTTAGCTGCAGTATATTAGGATTATCATATGGTAGAAAATGTATACTATTTGTCTCCGGTTCTCTTCCTCCAAGCCTCTCTTCTGTTTCCACTGACATAATGATCTTGTGACAGAATGATGGATTTTAATGTATGTGTTTTTCTCTGACACAGCTTCAGTTTTCTCTAGTCTCTGCTTTCCCTCTTCCTTGGTAAGTTTTTTTTTCCAGTTGGTCAAAGCTGTAGATTCTGGTTCCACTTAAGATTAAGTGAAGTACTTGAAAGAAAAAACCTGCCAGTTTTGATTTTGTCAGAAGTGGTATAATGCATCATGTGGCTCAGGCAAATAAGCAGTTCCTGCCCTGAAGGCTTTAAAAGGCATATAAAACAAACAAGGCTAGAGAATAGAATGAAGTATCAAATCTTCAGTGAGCTGTTGTACACACCTTCATGCAAATCCTAGTTGTTGGCACATTTCCAAAATTTGGAATAACAAAAGCAGACTTGGAGGGGATGAAGGAGAATTGGGGGACAAAACAGGCAGGGTAGAGAGGTACTTTGATTGCTTTTCCTGGGTAGAGATAGTACAGCAAGAAACAGTCAAGGTCACCAGTAACAAAACTGTGTAGAACTGCGGTCATGTGCTGCTAATTGGAGTGGAGGCACTTGAACAGTGACTGGGTCTGTACTTTCAGGTAAATAAATGCACCTCTGAACTCCAGAGCATGAGGAAAACCATGGTTGCTCTTCATGCAAAACTGGCTCTGTGTTAACACTCCAGGTTTGATGTAATTTGAATTACTCAATTGACTTAAATCATCACAATGCCTGAGTATTCCAAGGAATGTGTATGCTTCTGATCAGTTTGTACTTTGGAAGGTGTTCAGTAGAAAATGGGAATAATGATTAGGATATGTGATTAAGAAATCATAAAGCTATGTAGTTACCACCAAAATGATGTTTTACATTTGTGATCAGTTCCTAACATCTTACGCAGTTTTATCCTTTTGCTGTAAGGGCTGAAAATGAACATGGCGTGTTTTCAGATGGCAGTTGGATGTCATAATAATAGTTGTAGTATTCTTCTTTCTTCTGCTGACATTTGTTCAGGGTGGATTGCCTTCTGAAAAACATTTGCAGCTAGTGTCCTGTCCCGAGTTCTTTTCATGGAAATGAAAAGACTTGGTCTGGAGTTGAGTGATATTTTTATGGGTCACAAGTGTGCTTTTAAATCCACTTCTTACAGCTAAATTAGTCGTGAAAACATCTGCTTTGATTATTTGTTCTCTTGTTTTGCAGAGCTTTCTGATGATTACATCACATTTATAATTGATTAATGATTATATGCATTTACAGATAATAACTAAACTTCCTCTTGTAAAGCAAACAAATAATCCTGTGAATTTATAGGGCACATGTATTTTTGAAGACTTAGCTCTACTACATCACTAACAGAAAATCAGGCGGTAAGTGCCTGCAAATGAATTTGGCACAAGATAGAAGGAAGAATAAATAACAAGAGGAACAGGTAACAACTGGTGCGATAAATTTACTTTGCTTTTCCTTTGCAGTTTTGGGCACACTCATCTGTAGAAACTGCGTGGATGCCTCTCTCTCAGTTAATTTAATTTTGTTGGAGGTGCCTCATTATAGCACTCAAGCTTTTAAATTCTGAAATGGCAGTGATTACTTTCTGGAAGTTTGAAAAATTTTGGTCTAATTGCAAGTGTGAAATGCGATGTCTTCCGATGTATCTGTGGTACTAGATGTTGACTCATGTATAAATGATAAAATGTGTATTTAGTAATTAAGCATCTTTAAAGTGTTTATTTGGAGTATTGAGGGGAAAATAAACGAGAAGGCATCCAACTAAACAGATTGAGGATCTCACTTTGCATTATTTAAAAGAGCACAGTCTCGAAAGACTCATGAGTTGGAGATGAATGATGTGATATGTTTCAATAAAAAAATTGTGCTCCGTTTCAGTAGAAGTTACTTTTTAATTGATTGAAAAGAATCTTTGTCATTTTCATGTCTTCATTTCTAGTTCAGGGATGTCAGGTCAGATTTTCTGTGCTTTAGTATACAGGTGTTGGCTTTATGATAAAGGAAGAGTATTTTCTCCAGAAAGGTGTGCCTGCAGGAGCTTGTATGTTGATATTTTACTAGATGCACATGTAGTTAGGGTGGCTTTCAAAATTCCCATATTCAGTTTTTTTGTTCTGTTGGTTGACAAGTTGGTTGCTGCAGTTAGAAAACCTTTTGTAAAATTAGTATTACCCCCAAAAGCACGACATCCACCCCCACACTAGATTAGCTACTTTGTTCTAATTGACCCAGATTTTCAAATTTTTTTTTCTATTCTATAGTAAATGGCTGAAGTAGACACTAAAGGTATAATCAGGAGTGGGGCAAATGAATAGCCATGAAATTAATTCTGGTAGTTATGTAGGGCCCATTCTTTAGGCAGCTGGTAAGCTAGTGATCTTAAACTTGTGAAAAATGGGTCTAATGGATCTTATTCAGAATTATCAATGTCTTCTTGAGCTAAAAAATGTTATTAGCAGTAACTTGCTTTTGGAAGGCATGGGGGAATTTTTTGGAGACTTCAGAAGAAGATGTCTCTTTTCCAGTCAGTTCTGAAGCAGAGGAAAAATGTTAATTTCTGTGTCCTTAGATCCTGGTTAATATAGCAGCTAATGGAGGAATTTGGATTGAAGCTACTCTGGGTTTTCTATCTACAGTCTGTGCTTTTAGATAACAGAGTAATGCGTCAGTGGAAACAGTTCTGGGGAGGGAGTGAACTGTGGTATGAGTTAGAAGTGAAGGGTTGGATCAAGGGTATTGTGGAGTGAGTACCTCTGCCTATGGCCCTTTGCAAGAGCCCTCAGTGCATTGATAATGTGTTACTAGATCATTCATAAATTACAGGTGTAAGCACAGTCATTGGATTGGGAATTTTAGTATTGCAGTACATCTGTGTTCACGCTTAGAACTTCCATCTTGGTCTTGTGGTGCTTTCCTTATCTATAACATCTCACTGTCCTTCTTTCTGTTCTTTCTTCTGGTCTTCTCAAGATCCCTTAATTCTAGCCTTCCTACAGTTTTGTTTGTTTGTTTTCCTAATGGTAGAAGTTCCTCTCTCATCCTGAGTCATATAGGAATTTGTCTCTTGCTTTATCTGTCTTGGTTCAGCTGTTTCACTGTGCATGAATTTGACTTCATGTAAAAACAAACAAACATGAAGCAACAAAAGGAAATATCTTAATTTATATTTGTAAATCGTAGGGTAAAAAGGTGGAAAGAAGATCTTGCAAGAAAGTCCTGGGAGAAAAGAATTTATACTGATTTCAGCTGTCTATATTTTGTTTTAGATTGTGATTTGGAGTCGTGGAGAATTCACAGTCTTTCCACAATGGCAGAAAGGACAGATAATACAAAATCACATACTTCACTGGCTGAATACAGCCCTGTCAATAAATCAGAAAGGACAGATCCAAGTGGAACACAGGATGGAGACCAAAATACATTTCAACTGAAGAAAGAAATATCTTTAATAAATGGGATAAGCCTTATAGTAGGCAACATGATTGGTTCAGGTATCTTTGTCTCTCCCAAAGGAGTTCTCATCTACAGCAAATCTTATGGATTGTCTTTAGTAATTTGGGCAATTGGAGGGATATTTTCAGTCCTTGGAGCTCTCTGCTATGCTGAACTTGGAACCACTATTACAAAGTCAGGAGCCAGCTATGCGTATATCTTGGAGTCTTTTGGGAGCTTCATTGCTTTTATTCGTTTGTGGACATCACTCCTAATTGTTGAACCAACAAGTCAGGCAATCATTGCCATCACCTTTGCTAACTACATAGTTCAGCCTTTCTTCCCTTCTTGTTACCCTCCGTATGTGGCTTGTCGTCTCATAGCAGCTGCTTGTGAATGTAAGTATTTCTTGAAATTTGCTATGGTAAGTTTTTATCTACGTTTTATTAAAACAAATCTTACCCACACTCAGAGTTGTTGCATACTGGATCTGCAATGGTTTGAGTTACAGCGGGGAAAAGAACAATTCCAGTACATCAGTATCTTGCAGGTGTTCAGTCAGAGCATGAGCATTTTCTCATTTGGAAGCAGAACAAGGTATTTAACTCTTCCGAGCTTACTTACCTGGCCAAAATGGGGGTAAAAATTGTTTTCCCTTGGGAGAGGCATTTTAAATCAAACCTCAGGATACTCTTGGTGTGGTCTTAAGAGCTATTGCAGAATGGCTCTTACGCTATAAATTCTGGTGTAATTTGGTTTGCAATAATTTCTCAATGGTTACATGGTTCAGTTACTACTCTGGTTTCAGAAAACCATTCATTCAAGATTATTCTTACTGCTTGGAATTAACTGTAACATCAGTACAACGATATGTGTTGTAAAGCTGTTTTGAAAAGTGGAATTTTTGTGTGCATGTAAGCCATTGAAATATATGTAGTCATATAACCAGCTCTGTTAGTCAATATAGATCAACAGCTGTCCACACACTTCAAACCAGGACTGTTCTGCTGTGTCAAAAGAATGAAACTGTATGATTGAATTGTGTGTGTCTTCTTTAGTTTTAGGTGTTTCCTATTAAAAGTGTTTATGTACATATTTTACATTTCCAGTTAAATGGTGAAAACTGTATTTCAGCAAGCCTGTAGGACAATGCTTTGTGATGTACTGATCCATAGCTGTGTGCTCTGGAGCCTGTCAACTGTATTGACATGATTTTGTATCAAAAAGCTAACACAGAACTTGGACTCTTTTACTGCCAACAATATGCTGCAAGGATATGTGCTGCTTCTAGCTGGTTCCTTTTTGAGGCATCTGTTGGAAGAGTTCTAATGTTCCTTATTAGAATTGTCTATATAGGATAAGGAAAGGGAAATGGCAGAGCAGCAGAATGTACTTCGGATATTTGACCTCTATAACTGGTTATGATGATTGCAGCTTCCCCTTCCATTTTTCTTAAGTTATTTGTTACTGTTGTGAAAGCATTAATATGTTGGTTGAGGTCCAGGTAGGGGGAAGAATAATCACAAACTTCTTCCAAGAAATCTGTCAGTTTAATCAGTTCTGTTCCCTCCTTCCTTCTAAATGAGTGAAGGGCCTGTAATGTCATGTTCACATTCCTTAAACAGATAGTGTCCCAAGGTGTCCTGGCACAAATTCAAGAGTGTGGGAAATCTGCTCTTCCGTTTAAGGTATCCCCTCAGTCTGAGGGCAGTTAGCCCTTATAAAAAGGAGTTTATTAAAAAGCAAGAAATAAAGACAAAGTGATTCAATTAAAGCTATTATATAGTAGGTATAGAAAGGCTGTGATGTTCTCTGCTTTTGCTGCCAATAACGGGAATTAGCATCTCTATTTTAGCGGAGACACATGACAACAGGATCACTCTCAGGCAGGTGGAACAATTTACTTTAACAGTCTGTTTTATGGTTTAAATGCTTGTTCTGCCCTGCTCTAAGTGTCAGTGCTAAGACTCATTCCTGCTCTACAGCTTCATTTAGCTGTTCTCCCTGTCCTGGCATGGCTGATGTTGTTTGCCACGTGCCTAGCTCTGGATATGATTAATCCCTTAATAATGAAGCTGCTGGGAGTGGAAGTCTGCACATTGGTTTGTATGTGAGGATGGGTGGGGTTGTTGTGGGGTTTACTTTTTGGGTTTGTTTGTTGGTTTTCTTAATTTGTAGTAAAGCAATACTAGAACTAGTGTGGGAACAGTCTCAGTGTTATACAGTATTATTTTGACAATAATTTTGGCAGTGGGGTGTCGTCTGGTGCTACAGAACTTAAACTTGACAGTTCTCAGAAACTTATAAGTGGCTAAACAATAATTCAATTGAAGTAAACAAAGTAATTTTAGCAAAAGAAAGAGAGCAGATGTGGCTTATTCAGAATATTGATCATCTTTTTTTTTTTTTCCCTTATAAGGTATCAGAATATCATTTCATCTGAAGTAGAGACCAAGCCCTTACTCGCTAATAATAATTAATCCCAATGGAAGTTGCTTTAAAAAAAGGGGTGAAATAAACCCAGTGAGCAAATACTCCAGTCACTATTACTGAAGAACAGTGGCTGAGCAGAGTTGGTTTTTTTCCTGATGGCTCTTCAGGAGCTGCAGCAGCCCTGACTTTTGAAATTTGATACAACATGGGTTTTTTTCCTCCTCATCTTGCCAAGCTCACTTGAACATCGTTCAGCTTGGCCAGACTGTCCATACTTATCCAATCATAACCTTTTTTCTGTTATCTTTTAAAAGTTATTGTTTTCAATTTGGTTGCTGTGTTAAGGTAATTTTTATCTTAATAGTATCACGATGTTCTGGATTATGGGAATGGAAATAATAATCACATCTTTTTATTTAATTTTTATTTACTACTACCTTACTCCTGAAACAATCAAGTTTTGTCATTAAATTTATGCATATTTAAAATACGCAGTACAGGAAAATTCTCTGGAGATAAAAAGAACAGTAGTGTATAAACACTTTTTCACTATCTAGAGAGAAAACTGATATTTGGGGGAAATATTGTTCCCAATACAGAAGCTTCAATAATATATTGATAATCTGGCTAAGAAAAATATGTGCTTAATAAGGATTTTGTTAAATAGAGAATGCTGAAGACACTGAATCCTATTCAATATACAGCCCTTGAGTTCAGGCAGAGGTTGTCTGGCTCTCCACTTCAGAAAAAGGGAATAAATGCAAAAGCGAAATATAGAGAGTCATGAGAACTGTCTTGGGGAAGTTGATCATGTGAGTAAGTTTTGTCAGCAACTACAAAATATTTGTGAGATCTGAAAGTCTAATTTCAACTTTCATTGCAATCTTGTGAAATAGGTCTGACTCTGTTTTGGGATAGAGGACTAAATACACTCAGAATACTCATTACTTCTTACCAGTTTGTAAAAATCCAGGCTACCATTGTATTAGCTGTAAGGCATATGCTCTTTAGAACCACTGAATGGTCCAGGTTGGAAGGGACCTTGAAGATCATCTTGTACCAACGCCCTGCCATGGGCAGGGACACCTTCCGCTGTCCTGGGTTGCTCCCAACCCCACCTAACCTGGCCTTGAACACTTCCAGGAATGGGGCACCCCCAGCTTCTCTGGGCAATCTGTGCCAGTGCTTCATGACCCTCACATGGAAGAATTTCTTCATGATACCTAATCTAATCTACCTTCTTTCCGGTTAAAGCCATTACCCCTTGCCCTCTCAGTATGTGCCCTCGTAAAATCAATCTGCTCTCTCTTCATAATACAGTTCAGTAGAACTGGAAATGAGTATTGAATCACCTGTAACCATACTTAGCATTGCAGCTACTCCATGGATGTTGAACTCATCCTCGACCTAACAAGAAAGCATAAAAAAACCTTTTCAAACACTCTTTTAACATTTGCCGAAAGGAATTTCTAGATAATCTTTGATTTATTGGAGCAATATTGGTTCATTGAAATGAATTATTTCATGTAGCAATTTCTTTAGTTTCAGGGTAGTTGCAGAGTGCAGCTGATGAGGGGTAACATTAGGAAAATGGGCATGTAATCAGAGAACAGGAAGGTCTTTCCTTCTGTCTGTTGAAACAGTGTTTAAAACATCTGTTTCCTGCTGTTTTGTTGGAACCAGTGTGTTTTCAGTACCTGTATATTTGGCTTAGTTTAACCCAAGCATTAGTATAACAAGTAAGTGCATATTTAGATTACAATTAAAGGCTTTGAAAAGTGAGTTAAACTGAGCACTGTTCAAACAGTCTTTTAATTTTTCTTTTTCCTTCCTTCCCTAGGTATTTTAACATTTATAAATTGTGCCTACGTTAAGTGGGGCACACGTGTGCAGGATGTATTTACTTACGCTAAAGTTGCTGCTCTTATCGCCATCATCATTGCTGGACTTGTTGAATTATTCCAGGGTAAGCTTGTAAAATGAAAGCAAAGGTTTGTGTTTATCAGTTAAACTGAGTGACTGGTTTAAAGACTGTAAGCTACTTCCATATGTTTTATGAAATGCCTGACTAAAAAAAGCATAATACAGCCACCTTGAAAATACCAATAATAGCAGTGTTAGGCATTATCATGAAACTGTGTCATGAGATTGCCATCCTATCTCAGTTGACTTTGAACTTGGTAAAAGAAAGTAATTGATTGCTCAGCAATGTTGTGTAATTTACAGCCTGCAGTACAGAATTTAAAAGGAAGTGAAAACAGCAATATACAGAGACAGCAAAATACAATGTTAGTGGTGAAAGTTATAAATTTCTCTAAGGAACATGCTACTTTACAGTGAGATCAATTGAATTTTTTACAAAATGAATCTGTGTCTGAATCTGTGTCATTTTTTACAAAATGAAGTGTCTGAACTTAAAGCACAAATAGATTTCTAAAAATATGTAGGTAGATTTGTGAAAGTACAGCTCTGTTTTTGCTCAGAGCCTGAGTTCTATTATAGCTCTTGAGAATTAGAAAGTGTGTGTGTTGGGCATTGTGCCTTCAAGTAATTCTGAACTTAGTTTTGTTCTTAGTCCTTCCTTTGGGAAGGATTTGCTAGTGTGTTAGCTTTAGAAAATTATCCTGCTTTCAAAGCTGCCATAAAAGTCTGTCTTTCCCTGGCAATCTGACAATTTATGTCCTTTGCTCTAACTGGTTATTGTTGAAAGTTAATGACTAAGATAATTACTGTGAAGAATGTGCATATGTGAACACCAGGTTTAATCCTTAGCACATCAGCCCATCCCTTGTTTCGTAGATACAGAGCTTGTTCACATCTAATTTCCTTGACATTGTCTCCTTTTTCTAAGGAACTGCTGCTCCTAACTCAGCAGTTATCTCACCTATGTCTGTGCCAAGGGAGTAGCAAACATCTGGTTGGGATAAAAACTAAGGAAGAGAAATAAGCTATTTTAGAGGCTTCAAATATTACCCTGGCCAGTTTTAATGGAGTCTAAACACTTCAGGATGCATAGTACAGGGCATGTTTTGGAGTTCTACAGTAACTTGCCTTTCTGTTTTTGGTGATTTTGTGTGTTTGTATATTTATAGTCTGAATATATAAACTGTGATTGATGAGCTTGTCTTGACTTGCTTAAAGTCAAAAGATGGCACAAGTTTTCACAAATACTGGTCCAAAAAACATACCTACACTTTTAGCTTGGGAAAATTTTATCTTAACAGTAATACTTCATGCTCTGTTATTTTTTCTCAGTTTTCTATTTTTGATAGCAAAATCTCAAACATCCGTGTAGGTGTTTGTGTGGGAATTTCTTGTCATAGTTATATAAAGTCATTTGTAATCTTCATTTTCTGCATAAGCTAAATGCTGGAAAATTTAAAAGTATATAGAAGAATAGAGTGAGTTACTTTCTAAATGTATATGTTATAAGCCCCCACCCTTAACCTGAGTACTATCATTGGCAATGGTTTATAGCTTTGTCTGAACTTCAATATTCTGGAACTTCTTGTGCTGCTGTGGACAAACCAAGTGTTTAATTGTAGAACAGTATCATACACACCCAATAAGTTTTAGTAGTTTTAAATGCCGTACTTATTCTCATGGCTAGAACATGGAGTAGAATTGTAAAAAAGGTCTTAAAAAGCAGATTTGAAGGAATTAGGGTTTCTGAGACGTTTTTGTAATTGTGTGCCACCTGGAAAGATATTACTGTATTTTATTATCCTGTCCTTCACTGCATTTCTTCCACACAGGACGTACACAGCACTTTAAGAACTCTTTTGAGGGATCCTCTCTTGATATTGGAGACATCTCCCTTGCGTTATATTCTGCCTTGTTTTCTTACTCTGGTTGGGATACACTCAATTATGTAACAGAAGAAATCAAAAACCCAGAAAGGTAAATGATTTGAGCTTTCTAAATGGGGATAGTTCCCAAGTTGCTGCATTTCTGGCTCTTACTCACTAATAAATTCTGAGCTTACATGGAAATGAGTAGAACCGCTCTACTGGTGAGGCTGTGGATGGTCACTAGCAAAGTGGCCATTAAAAATGAAAAAGAAGTTGAAACTAAGAATAAATAAGTCTAGATGATTGCAGGATGCTGTATGCCGTCCTAGATAAGCTTTCAGTTCAAGATGTTGTTACTGTTTATTGTAATAGGTGTCAATGTTGCAGTGGAAGAGATACCTGAGTGTTGTCTGTGTTTATCTGTGCAGTCATTCTGATTTCATATTTAAGAATGTTAATATTTTCCATGGATTTATGCTCTAAAAGTGTGACTGGCTAATCTTGCCCAGTTGTGAGTCTGTAAGCAGACCCCTTTATGTTAGAATAGAATCCTTTTGATAATTTTTGCATCATATTATAAGCAACAGCTCAGATTGCTATAGCTGAATGATAAAGAATGAATGAGATTTTTTTTAATTCTCCCAACTGATTAGTTTATTCCCTTCTATGTTGGATGTTGAGTGTAATGCTGAGCATTTATCTAACCAGAAAAGTTATCTATTAAAATAATGGATAAGTATTTGTACTTTAAAAAAAAAGCTAGCTATATTTAGCAAGATTGAATTCCAGATAGACAGTTTGTTTCTTTAAATCTTCTTGCAAAAATTTGATAAATATAATCAGAAGACATATGCATTTTGTATTTTCCTCAGTCATTTGATCCTTCAAGTTGCACTTTTTCTGCTAAAAAGCTTCTTTTTTGAGTATTGTTGCAATGCCTTTTCTTCTTTTTAAAGTTAGTATATTGTTCTCTGTTATCAGTTTGATAGCTCTTCTATTAGATACATTGTTTTGCAATTTTTCTCACAAGATATTTAGCTGATGAAAATTTCTTCATAATCATTTGCTCTAGATAGGCATCCGTGCCTAATACAAGTTTCATTCTTGGTAGAATGGTAGCTAGTAAAGTGAACTTCAAATTTCAGCTTTCTAAATTGACAGTTCTTGGGAATAATGAGGTATTCCAGACTTCTACAAGATTACTACAAGAATTAAACATTTTTCATGTTCACTTGTTTGGTAGTGCCTTCATGCTTGTCCACCCTAAAGCTGCAGTCCACTAATTGCATTTGACATCATTCCTTGGCTTTAATCTTGGATGATGCAAAGTCCTTAAAATACTATTTCAGATTTTTGTTACATTGTGTAATACTTCTGAATTAAATTCATAGTTTTCTGCTTCCATTTCTTCTCTGTGCTGGGATTCATGGGTCTCTTCCTATGAGTGTGCAACCTGGAAGAAGAGTCAGAACTCCCAGTTACTAATTTACTGATTTATATGGAGGATTGTGGGGTGTGTTTGTTTTCCTGCTTCCATGGCAGCAGACAGACACAGCTGGACTTCTGGGCCTCAGGAAGTTTTTGAGGAAACTTTCAAAGTTTTAGTCAGACTGATAATTATTATGCTTTGAGGTTTTGTTATTTGGAGATTTTTTTGTTGTTGTTATTGAAAACAATATTCTTGGCAAATATGCATCAAATGTTACCCTGCTGTGTTTGATCTCAAACTGGGCAAATGTGAGAGCAACACTCTCAGTTCTGCTTCCCCTTTTGAAACATTTGAGTATTCCTGTGAGGTTTGAGAAAAGAATAAGGCTGAGAAAAGCCAAAGCCTAATATTAGTTAGGCTCTGTATTCTCTTTTGGTGGAGCTGCATGCTCAGGGCTGTGCGTTTATCTCACCATTAAGTCTTATCTGCTCACATGTAAAGGTTAGCAGTGTTTTCCTGTTACTCTTGATTTTTTTTTGTATAGCTTTCTGGACATGTGCTTGCTGGTAAGATACCCCACGTGCTGGGGCTCACAGCTCCTCAGCAATTTCAGATCTGCATCTCTTGTGCAGCCCAGTTAGCTTCTTCTCTGCAGTGGTGAGTGCAGATGAGAAGGACAGCAGTTTGGTTTAATAGATCTCCCTGCATCAGTTCTAGAAGTAAGTGCTGGAAGGACAGCCCCATTCCCCAGAGAGGAGTGCAGTACCTCAGAGCTCTTCCTCTTTGGGTTCTAGTTGTGGTAATTAACATAGACAGTAGGAAATAATTTAAAGCATTTAAGTTTGAAGACTGTTACTACAGATATGGAAACCTTGAAGTTAGAGTATTTGAAGCGCAGTTGCAGAGAATCCCTTTTCACACGTAATTTAGGTTTTAAGTTACTATAAAAATCAGATTTTTTTCCAGTCTTCTGTATTAGAATTTCTAGTTATAGAAGAAACCAAACTGATTCCAGAGGTGCCTTTTTTTTTGAAACCTTTATGCTGGCTTCATTACTTTTCTGTCTATTGTAAAGAATACAAATAAATAATTTTAATCTGTTACTAATGGAATTTTTCTGCAGTTGTGGGTTGTGAAGTTTTGGAATTTTTTGTCTTACAGGAACTTGCCCCTGGCTATTGCAGTGTCTATGCCAATTGTGACTGTTATCTACATTATGACCAATGTAGCTTACTATACAGTGCTGGATTCTCATGCTGTTCTTGCTAGTGATGCTGTGGCAGTGGTAAGTTGACCAAGTGTTGCAAGCAAGTGTTTGAGATTGCTTAAAAAATCATTGGTAAGGGTATGAGCAAAAACCAGATTCAGTATTAAGCAACGGCACACTAAGTTCGTTGGCAAGATCCACTCTACTGCTTGTAGGATAGTTAAGGCACACCAAGGAAAAACAAACAGCAACAAAACCAAGTGCAATCCAGGCAATCAAAACAGAAACGAACTGAGAACTATGTAGGGGTGTGTGAGTGTGGCAAAAGGACAGTGAGAGCAAGGACAAAAAGGAATGCAGCCTAAAAGCCTAACAACACTCAGACATAACAGTACTTTAAATTAACTTACACCTTAAGCTTAAGTTATAGCTTAATGTTAACAATTTAACAAATTAATAACACTTAGCAGGATTTAACTTAGCTTATAACTATAACTTAACCTTACTTACAGGCCTAACTTACTGAGGTGTCTAAGGTACTTAACCACCTAAAAAAGCAGCATTTCTCCCAGATTTGCTATATCATATGCTCAAGTTTATGTACCCAGGCAGAACAAGTCAGTGTAAGCAAGGTACCTGTGAAAAATTCCTCTCAGACACTCTTGTTTCAGATAGATGGGCAGATGGTTCTGCAGAAGCACTGTCATGACTTTATTTCAATCTTCAAAAATATTTGTATTTAGTGCAAGATTTCAAAATATTTTATGGTAAATGTGGGCTGTAACTTGTTATTTCAAACGTAATTATACAAATGTTTATTTCAAAATGTATTGAAAGTAAATAATAATTCTTCACCTCTTTTTAGCAGGAATATGCGAATACAAAATTGTCATGAAATATATTGGGAAAAACTTCCTAAAACACTTCAGAATGAGACAAAATAAGGATAGAGAACATTAGTTTTTGAATGAACGTATGCTAAGGGGTAATTTATTTCTGTTGTAGGCTGTAGTATCCCATACAAAGTACCTTCCAGTGACTGATAATGGAATTATTAATACTTGTTTATAGTTACTTAATCCAGATAAATCTAAAAGCCAATACACAGTCCCCTGTCTATCCTGATTTCTGTAAAGCAACACAGGTATTTCCCTAACAAAATTTGGAAAATACACTCTTTTGACAGCAATGAAATTCTCCAATCCAGTCTATTCCCTAAGAGCATTCTGTGCCTGCTCTGCTGCTCCTGCCCCTTGTCCTCACAAAGGTTTGTACAGCTGGATGGAGAATGGGATCAGGAAAAGTGACCCACCCTGGGAGACTGGGGGAGTGGTTCTCTGGGGGCCTGCCCAGTCCATCTTCCTGAACACAGCAAGTGACAGCCCTGCAGCAGCAATTGGTGGCCAGATAAAGGAGGGGTGATGAATGCCTGAACCTTACTGCACTTGTGAAACCCAGGCCTAAATTTTTATGATTTTATGTACAATTCATTTAGGTGTTCTTTGAGATTGCTTTTTTAGCAAGAGTGAGTATATATTTATCTTTGAGTCCATGTATACATTTATGTATATATACATTCTGTGCAGCTTTACGTGGAATTGTAATACTCAGAATGGGGCAGATCAGGGTTTTCCTCTCTACTATGGGAGGTATCCAAACATGGAGGAAGAAAGGAAGACTTAAAAATTATATAAAGTCCTTAGTCAATCTAATTGCATGCAGAGATACTGAGTGACCAGGCAAAGAATGAAAAATTATGTTTGTGAGTTCCAAAGTTATTTTAGATGTTTTGCTTGTTGGAGTAATTTTAATGGAACTTAAAGAATGTTACAGGTTTCTGAAAATCTAAACATTTAATCTTTCACTGTATCTCAGGTTTGTCAAATACCTGAATTTAAAAGTCGAACTAATGTTCTATCTAAAGGCATTTTTGCTGAGTTGTCTCATCAGCTGGCAAACAGTGCTCTTCTGTTTGCTGTTATTTCCTTTTAGAATGATTAGGTGAAAGTGCAGCTGCAGTTTAATTCTTAACACGTGAGCTATTGAAGATTCCTTCTCATTGATGTGAACAGTTGCCCAGTTTTATGAAATTGGCTTTAAACTTGATCTGCTAAGACATCAGCAAAGTGTGTGGGCCTCTGGAAGGATGTGTGTGGAATGGGAGAGTTGACACTGAGGATCTGACATGTGCCTGTCATGTGCTTTGCACTACTCTTTGAGGTTGGGTTGCAGTAGGGGAGTGCAGCACACGTGCTCTTGTAGTTCATCTTCTAATTTAGCCTGTTCTGAAAGGGGAGCTCCTTTTAGTGCTGAAGCTATATAATGCGAACTGAAAGGCAGTCAGTGGCAATAATTTGGAGAATTGCTTCAAAAGTGCACTTGCAGTACAAATTCAAATACTTAATTTGAACGGGAGGAGGGGGGAAGAGCTAATGGTTATATTTGAAAACCCTCCTGTAATACAAAAATGTAAAAATCTTTATGGTGAAATTTCTCTGGGTGGTGGAAGAGAGTTTTGTCCTCAATGAAATCTTTAGGAAGACTCAGGGCATTGTATTCAGTGGATGAATGAAGAAAGGAGGTGAGAATTAAGCTATTAAAAAAGATAATTCTGATGAAAATGAGCTACTTCCATCTGCTCACATATTCTATGTGCGATACAAGATACAGATTACTTATTGCCCTTTATGTAATTGGTGAAAGTCAGTGTAGGATGAAAACTACATTAGTGAATGTTTGAAGAAGCATGTTAGTAATATTGCTGTATTTTAGAGTCTTTGGTGTAGTCAAGCAGCAGTTACATTTCATCCTCGTTGCTATTTTGGGAATGAATGAGTAGCTTTCTCCTCCTCCTTTCAGTGAGGAGGCTTTGAGCTGTAAAGGGATGGGTGAAACTATTTCCGGTTCCTGAGAAGTTCTGAGTAAAATGAGTGTATCTTTCCACATCACCTTGAGTGCTGTTTTGCTTGGTGGCTGTGAGGCAAAAGAAATCATACCAAGAGATTATATGGAAAAAAAATGATAAAATGTCCTCTTTTGGCTTCATGTGGTATAGTCCCGGTGCTGGGGCTAAGAAACTGATTTTTTTAAAGCTTTTTTTGTTGAAAAAATCCAAGTGATAGAGCAACACCTGGCTTAAAAGTTCTGCAAATGCTCTTTAGATGATTGCTGATCATGTCAGATCACTCACTTCTTCAATGATTCCTGCCAGAGTTTCACAGTTGACTTCTGTTTTACCTCCTTATGCAAACCATCACTACCTTTGCTATTAAATTTTAGGCATGTGAAAGTTAGTCTGTAGCACAAACACAGATAAAGAAGAGCAGATGTTTTATCTCACCTTTCACTGTCACTGAACAGCCTTTTTTTCTGTTTTTGTTTTTCTTTTTTGCTGTTGTGTTTTTGTTTGTGTAGGTGGCAGCTGGCTCCACAAGCACTTTTTGGGCCGTTTTGTGTCCTAACAGAAAACATTCTGGTTGCCAGTGCACAGCTTGTTACCTGCTTCCTGTGTTTGGTCATGTCTGTGGGTTTTGATTGAGTTCATACAATAGGTGATATTTGGCAGCCTACTTTTACTTGGAAGAGCTAAAAGGTGTTGAAGCAAACGGTTGTCCTGCATAGCCAGCTGTCATCATCTTGGAGCTGTACAACGTTGTCAGTAAACTGGAGATGAGGAGGATGACTTCAGCTGCATCTTTGTACATCTCATGGGTGCAGTGTAGGTCAATCAAATCACCCTGGTGCTCTTGTACTCTAAAGCAGGCTTGCTTTGCTTTGCCATGCTCTTTCAGTGAACTGGAGCATGGGAGGTTGTGTTATTTTAGCTGTTTTATTCTTCTTTGGTGTATAGTTTAGTAAATGTTGAGTATCTTTTTTCTAACTGAATTCAGACAGAAATTTTTAAGTTCTTCTTGGATGTTTTGGGTATTACTTCTCTTCCTTCCTTGGTTTCACTGGCTTCTTCTCTGATGAGGAAAATCTGCTTGTCCTTAGCCATCAGTGTCATGTTCCTCTCCTTTGCTTGCATGGACACTTCCCAGTAAGGTTTCTTTGGATGAAGAGCACATTCCATCCCTTACACCTGAAGAACTCTTCATTAGAGGCAGACAGCTGCTTTTAGAGGGAGAGCTGTTTAGTAAGTTATTTGCCTTCTTTTTGGAGCTAGCTGTAATTGACTGCCAGTGCAGCACTCCCAATGCCAGCTGCATGGAAGTTCTCTGGCTTTGGAGTCCAAGCTGAAAAGCTGAGCTGAATTTGAAAGAGTGCTATATTAAATTTTCAGTATGAGATAGGTAAGAGACGTGGAAAACACTGAACCCTTGTTCTACAGCTGGCTATTAGAGATGCTAAGAACAGGATAAACACCTGAGATGTTTTGGATCAAATATCTTAAGCACCTCCATGAAAATAAAAATTGAACCATTTTACTGTTGGAGCTGACATTGGAAATTTTAATGTGGGCTGTACCGAAGGGATATCTTACATGCAAGTAGGAATGCAATATATTAATGCAGCAGAGTAGTGCTGGTTCTCTTGCCATAAGATTGTATTCAGTGACCTAAAAATGAAGTGGGAATTTTATGCTGGACCTTTTACTGCACTGGTACCTTTTTCTCCCAGTAAAGGTGTTGCCAATAATACGAGGAGAGAATTATGTCTGTTTGAGTAGAATTGATCAACAGCATGGTAATTGAAATAAGGATTACAGGAAACACATTTAAATTGTTTTCTTTTGCACCTTTACAATTTTCTGAGTTTGCTTGATGTGCACTCTTTCTTTAATATATGTGACATTAAATCTAATTTGGTCAATTGGGGAGAGATGTCATACAGTATCCTGACAATGTAATCTATGGCAGTGGGAGAAAACAACTTCTGCTCAGGTGCTTGTTTTTGCGTGTGCAGCTTCCTGATTGCCATAAATCATGAGTTTGTTTCTGTTAGGCAATAGCACCTTAGGGGCCTCAGAAACTCAAAATTAAGAAAACATACTGTAGTTCTGATTGCCAGATCTTCCTGTAATGTGTGAATGTATATATTTTGCCTCAAGAGAAATATCAAAGCAGAATTAATTGTGTTTCCAAAATACCAGTCAGATTGCTTATATATATATATAAAAATCTCCATACTGCTCTATATGATAATAGAACTTGATCTGGATAAGCTCCTGGGCAATAGATCTTGAAAAGAGTTACAATGAAGAGGCTCCGTAGATGCCTTTTAAATTCTCCCACTAGAGGTACCTCATAATCTTTGGGTATTTTTTTTTTTGTATAAGCTTCTTATTCCTGTTAGGCTACATTCTCTTTGCATTTATCCCTCCAGTCAATACTGATTGGTGCTTTGCCAGCCTCACATGTGCTTGTGGCTTCATATGCTCTCAGTGTAGTCTGGCATTTCTTGTGTGCCTCTATGTGCCCTTCTAGTGTGCAGCTAAATGTGATGAAACAGTTCTCATCTTGTGATTTGTAACATGAATGTGGATCTTGCTACTCACCTGTGTGCCTGAATTACTGAGTGTGAAGCAGTATCCTGTGTATTTTGTTGTGGCAGCTCTTGATGCAGGGATTTCTGCTGTTTTAGTTCAACCTGTTTGTACAGAACTGTTGTTTGGATCTTTAAAGGCACAAAAAAGTGTTCTTGCAAACCCTTCACAAGTTAACAGCTGATGATCATGAGATCAAACTAACCCAAGACAAAAATAAAATGTAGTTTAATCAGTCATTCATGCCTTGAAACAAAGCTGTAATTTAGTTTTTGACCATTCTTCTGGGAGTAATGTAACATTTTAGTCATGATGAAATCAGGGCTGTTCAGCTGAGAAGTGCATGGCTGCAAACCTCTTCCTTCATCATTATTCCCTGATAATGGTTTGGAAAAAAAAGGAACTAAGGGGAACAATTCCATGTCCTACAGTGTGCATGTATCTATGTATACCTTACATATCTAATGGATGGGAGGGCATAAAAGAATTTTATCTGTATTTGCAAGTGTTACATCAGCAATTCTCTGAATTCTCTGTTTCCAAGCTGTTAGAAGCAGTTATAATTCAAGTCTGGACTACAGGACTTGTCAGACTATAGCAGACATGACAATTTAATCTCTTAATCCTTCTTGCTCTTTAGACTTTCTCAGAAGAATCCTGAGATGATATCCATCCCCATAGTGGTGACTTTCTCCTGTTATGGTGGACTAAATGTTTCTGCTTATAGCTGCCTCCAGGTAGGCTCCTCTGTCATCCTCCACATACCTCTGTGAATGCTCCATTCTTTCCTCCATTGCCAGCTCATTTGTTTTTATAAATGCACTTCACAACTCCCAGAAGTAGTGGTAGTCAAAGCAAAACTGGTGAGGAGCTCAGCTCAGAGCCCAGGTCTGGCTCGTTTGTGGAGGATCCATGATTGTGCAATTGTGGTTTTAGCAGAAAGCAGCCACTAACTCTTCTACTTTTACCTTCCCCCCCTCCCTTCTTGGTGCAGTGCACTCAGTGTGTGCTTGATAACTTGATTTTGTGTTGTACTTTTCTTTGCTTGCCTTCTTATGCAAAGTAATCCTCTGATATGCATGCAGTGAATGTTTATTGTGGTCACTTCTACTTACACTTCAGTAACTCTTTCAGTGAGAAACACTGTGGAGATCTTTGGGTTTATCTTTGTTCACAAGAGTCTGTAACTGAGCTTTAGAGAATACATTTCTTGGCATCCTGTTGAAAGGAGAGTATTGAAGGATTTCTAAATTCGTACTCAAGTGTCTAAGTAGTAATGAACTTGGCTGATTTTTGTTACAAATGAGGGTGAAACCCTGTGAGAAGACACCTGCCTAAAGGCAAGTGGGTCTTTATTTTCTTGTTAAGCTGGTTAATATCAACAGAAACATTAGCTAAACTTTAGGTACCTTTCAACTTTGTTTTGCTGCAAGATCATTTTACAGGCAGATGTACTTGGCAAACCAAGCTGAACTTTTTTAGATGATTCTCAATTAAAATAGTCTTTTCCATTGCCTCACCTGAAGTTTAGCTCTTGAAGTTTCTCCACCCTTTGCTCTGTCAGGAATCCAAACTACAGCATAAGAAAGTACATTGGAAATGACAGTGTTTGGTACAGGTTGTCACTACATTACTCTCTCTTTTGAAGAGTCTGACTTGCACAGCTCTAGGGAAATTACTTATTTGGGCTTTGAGCTGGATCAGCAGTTGATGTAGAACATAGCCTTCATCCAGAATACATAGAATCTGTAGCATTTTTATCTGTATATAATTTGTGGGTTTTACTGCTCGTGCAAATGATGGTTGTTTTCCAAAATGTGTGAAACAGCCTTAGCATATCTTAGAACAATTGGATATACATTAGAGGATGGAAATAGCCTTTGAGTTAGTCCTACACTAACTGTTAGTTAGGTCATTCAGACTGGGCCATTACCAGATGTTTCAGAAGGAAATGGAAAATGCTTGCAAAGAACGTCTTTGGGGGGGAAAGGTTTCTCCAAATCACATAATAGCTAATTTGCATCCTTCAGCATAAGGTTACATTAATAGGTTTTCTCTTTCTTCTTTATCTTCAGCTGTTAATATTACTTATCTAAATGCTTATCCTTTAGGCAATTTTACTAAACATCTTAATTCTCTAACATCTTTTTCTGTATCTTAGCTTTATATATTAAAACAAAAAATCCTCCAGGAGTTTTGTGTCTGGTAATTTCACTTGCTGTTTGGCTTCAGAAATCAGCAGTTCAGGTTTAAATATTCCTTTACAATATTACAACAAATGCTTATTAGAATTTTCATCTTGTCCTCATTCTTGTTCTGGAGGAGTTGTCTTAATTCATGACTGGGTCATAATAAATTACATTCTGCTTCAGGGGACTGGGTTTCTCAGAGCTGCATTTAGATGCAATAAGGTATCTGAGAGAAGAGCTTTGGGTTCTAGGAATGATTTATTTTTGAGCAGCAGAAACCTTTTATATACAAGATGTCAGTTATTAGTTGCAGTTTCAGTTGGCTGAAAATGTAATCCATGGTATACAGAACATATTTCTTATGGCATGGTCTTCTGCTAAATTGATGTTCTGATTTCAGTACGAAATAAAATAATGTACATGAACTTTTATCATCTTGGTTTTTATAATATCTGTAGGAATCTGTGTGCATTGTTCCACCCCTGTGTTGAAGCTCCATTGTGAGGGAAACTGTGCTAAGATGGATAAACTGAAAGAGCTCAGGAATAGAGGTGCCTTTCTGAGAACCAGGGTGGCACAGTTGATGCATTGACTTTGAGCCTTTAGGCAGGGTTCCATTGAAGTGATTATGTGGTTTTGCAGTGTCCTTTAGCAGCAGGAAATCCTGTCTGCCTTTGAGGCTCAACTAAATTGCACAAAAGGATGCACATTTTGCTTTTTAGTGTTAATAATGGTACACAGCAGAGTTGGATTCTGAGCTGTAACCTGGATAATGTGCTGGGCAAAGCACTTTTTCAGTAAAGATAAAGAACAGGAAAATATAGCTGGCCATGCCTTGGTTTATATCAGTGAATTTCTCAGCATCTTGTGGTTTAAAGATTGACATTATATACAGGGATTTGTCTCATGAAAATCAAACACTCATGTAACAAAAAAAAACCCCAAACCAACTATATTAAATCTTTTAGGCTTTTTTGATGTGGGAAAACATTAAGAAAACAGATCATAGTGCACTGGTATTGATGATCTGGTTCCTGGAGTAGTTAAATCAAAATTTGACCACTGTTAAATTGAGGTAACTTCATATGGTACAGATAAAAGCCAGTTCTGAATGTTTATCACCTTTGATTGAGCTCCTTAGTTCATAGATGTTATGATGAAGACAAGTGCTTTGAAGGGGAGGCCAAGGGTGAGGTGTTTAAAAATACTAGAATACTAAAAACTGAAGAAAAATTTTACCATAGACAAAAGTGCAGAAGGCTGATTACTATATATGCTTTTTATGTCTAAGGATCTTGAAACTGATAAAGCAAGACAGAGATAAGAAAGTGACTTAGAGAAAGGTTCATAAGGTTTAGATTACTGCTGCTTGCTAAAGTATAAAATGTTCAGATCTTTGTTTGAATATTACTTATCCATGAGAATGTTCCTTTCTGTTTCCATAAATAGTGATTCAATGCTGTCTCTAATGTAGACATGATTCTTTTGCTACCATGACTGTTAGTTTGCTTCTCTAAAAGAAATCATGGAGGTGATTTAGTTATGTGTAGGTAGAATTGGGATGGGTAGGAAGGCTTCCACCCATCCCTCTGAACACAGCAGGAGGGATTGATGCCTAACTTCACACTAATGCTAACATCCAGACATGTGCAATGCTCAAACCAAGATGGGAGGTAGAGTACCTATCAGTCTGCATCAATTGAATTTCTTCATTTTTCAAATGTGTTGTCTGATATTCTAAGTCTCTCTCCCTTTTTTTCTCCATCCAGGAGGCTGAACAGAATAGTCCAGGACAGTATATTGCAAATTATTACCCATTTTTGTTTTAGATCCAAGATTGCTGGCAATCAGGGGCTCTTACCACTTGCTCTGAAGCTTTGATGCTCCCAGCTCCTTGGTTTCAGAGATCTACCCTGACAGTACAGCTGCTTGCAGTATTGTCTAGCAACATTAACAGTTGAGCAAATGATAAGATCACTTGCTCTGTCATTTGCCAGGTTGTGAGAGTAGAGCTCAGAGGCCCTGCCGGTGGAGCTAAAGGAAAAGATGTTGCTTAGGAAACTGCAAAAGAAGGAAAATAAAATAGATTACTAGAATAGCATCTGTAAGCAGTAGGTGTGATGTTGGCTGTGGTTATCCACTGCGATATGGCACTTCTCTGTTTGTTTAGCTAACAGTTCTAGTAATCCAGAGAATATTCACTTGAGCTCTGTAGGTCAGTTAGATAATAAATTATATTAGAATTGGGAAGAAAATTTTCAAAACATTTTGTTTTCCTTTGTGAGCATTATTTTTGTGAGCAGAAAATACGACTCCAGATGCTTGGCTGAAGAAGTTTATGCTTACTTAGAATCCATAAATAAATAAGAAAGCTGTGTGATTCTTTGTGCTGCATTATGGACTGTCCTTACTATATTGGTATTTTTCCATACAAACGTATTACAAAAGCTCTGATGTCATTGTTTTACATATTCTTTTTTGCAGATATTTTCATGTTTCCTTTTTTTTCCCCTTTTCATCAGACATTTGCCGACCATATATTTGGTATGTTCAGCTGGATAATTCCCATTGCTGTAGCCTTTTCTTGTTTTGGTGGACTCAATGCTTCAATTCTAGCATCATCAAGGTAGTGTATTTGTCTTTCAGTTTGACAGATGTTCATAAATCTTTTTATATGTTACCGTTATGCTGATCTTGTATGAGAGTGGCAAAAATGCTTTTTTAACTGAACCTATAGTGAATAGCACAATAAAACAACAGATCTAAATAAACCTCTGTGTGTGTACATACACTCTTAACACTGCCTTGTTTCCCCAAAGCATTCCTGAGTGTATGCAGAGCATAATTAAAGATAAATGAATTCTGTCTGTGTGGTGAGTTCTCAGGCCTTCTGATTGTTTGCATTACCTTCCATTTTACTGATGGAATAATTCTAGCAAGTTTTTGTTTTCAATTGTATTTACCTAAAACTTACTGACCTTTTAAAATCAGTGTTTTAAAACTTTGTACTTGGAAAAACCCTAAAAGTCTTGCTACTGCTATGAAGCTGCAATCAGAAAGCTTAGGATACAGTGTAGAACCTTTTCTTTGAGCACTGATTGTGGATGTAACTAGCAAAAGTTTTAAATAGATTTATTCAGGCATTTTAAGATTCTTCCTATCCATTGAATGAATTTGCCATGCCTCTGCCGAGAAGAAATATGATCATTTGGTGAAGCAGTCAATATAGAACAGTTGGTAATAAAATGATGTGTGTTTGTTTTTTGAGCACGTGGTTGAGTGACATCATTTTAGGGACCTGGCAATCTCTTCTGGTTGGCATTGAAAACTGTTCTTCCCTAAGCTGGAATGTTTTCAGTGCTAGCTTTTAGAATTTTGTGAAACAATAGAAATTTGTTTCAGTTACTGTAGATGTTGCCTATTTTACCTGTAGGATTTTTAAATAATGGTTGTTAACAGCATGTTTCTAAAAGCTTATCTGTCTTTCAATGGTTGTTGTACAGCACATCTTTATAAGAAGGGTTGAATCCAGGTTCCAGTTTAAAGGGTGGAAATTTGATGGTGTAAATATATATTTTGACTGGTATTATTCTTTGATTTTCTGTAACATATTTTCTCTTGCCTGTGGTCTCAACATGTGTTTTCTTACTGCTTTTTTTCAGGCTATTTTTTGTAGGATCTCGGGAAGGTCACCTTCCTGATCTGTTGTCTATGATTCACCTAAAGAGGTTCACTCCTGTGCCAGCACTGCTCTTCAATGCAAGTTGTTATTTTTCTTTCCAACTGATTAGATGGGACACACAGCACAGCTTCCCTCAAAATAGAGCTTCAACACAGGGCTAGAAAAATGTACACAAATATATATGTTTTAAAAATAACATGAGAAAAGTATAAAAGAAGTAATCTGTGTACATACTCTATTTCGTACTGAAATCAGAACATAAATTTAGCAGAAGATCATGCCAGAAGAAATGTGTTCTGTATACCATGGGTTACCATGGGTTGCATTTTCAGCCGATTGAAACTGCAACTAATAATTGACATCTTGTATATAAAAGATTTCTGCTGCTCAAGAATAAATAATTCCTAGAAACTAAAGCTCTTCTCTCAGAATCTTATTGCATCTAAATGCAGCTCTGAGAAACCCAGTCCCCTGAAGCAGAATGTAATTTATTACAATGCAATGAATTAAGACAACTTTTTCAGAACAAGAATATGAATTATTTAAAAGAAAACTTAAAAAAATTCACAGGAGACAACTTAAAATATACTGTCATCAAGGTGATTGATGAGAGAGTGATGTTTTGAGGTATAAAAATATGCCAAACACCAAGGAGTATAAGGCATTACTTAAAGGCACAAAGCAGCATAAACAGCAAGTTTAAAACATTTGGGTTTAGATTCTTACTCTTGTTCTTTTCTGACAGTGTTTTATGACCCTTATTTACCTGGCTGTGGAAGATGTCTTCAAGCTAATTAATTACTTCAGCTTCAGTTACTGGTTCTTTGTTGGTCTGTCTATTGCTGGGCAGTTATATCTACGTTGGAAAGAACCAGATCGGCCAAGACCTCTTAAGGTAATACTTTTTACACAATTGTTTAAAATCCCTGCCTTCCAGATAATATAAAAGTACTGTCTGAAATCTGGACCATACATGTTGAGTCTAAAGGTTACAAATCAATCTGGACATAAAGCATGGTTTCCATTTGATGTTGTACCATGAAAGTTAGCTTGTCTGCTAGGTAAGACATTGTTGTGTCACTTAATTATTATAGGCTAGTTCAGTCAGTACCCCTTCTGTCTGCCCACTGGAGAATGTCCCAATAGTCTGACATCATAGTTAGCCTTTTATCTAGCAGCAGTCTCTGATTGGGAATGCTCAAGTTAAGTAACTCTGTTTGTGAGCCACATTTAGCTCTGATGATACCTGATTCTCTGATAACCTTCTCATACTTTAAGCTGATACTCTACTCAAAAAAGTCAGTAATTCTTGTTTTCCAAGTTTTACTGGTTTTGTCTGAAAACACTTCATGCCACTATGCACTTTCTTTCAGCTCAGCAGAGTGACCATACTTGATTACTTTTGCTATTTTCAGAAACAGTTCTGTTAAGAATAATTTTGCAATTTGCATATGGTCCTAAATAGCCAGATATATGAGAGAAAGAACAGTTAATTTCACAAAGTGGTTTTCAGAGGGAAAAGTCTGTATCATAATGTTTGTAACTGTAGACGGTGAATATTTAACATTGTGCTCTGTTTTTTCTGTCCACAGCTGAGTCTGGCTTTCCCAATAATATTCTGTTTATGCACAATATTTCTGGTGGTAGTGCCACTCTATAGTGACTTTGTAAATTCATTGATTGGAATTGCCATTGCTTTATCTGGAATTCCATTCTTTTTCTTGGGAGTTTACTTACCTGCATCAAGGAGACCTCAGTTTATTAACAAGATTATAGGTAAGTTTCTTTGTTAGCTAGAGATGTTGTTAGGAAAGAGGAAAAGTAAATCGGTGACTCTGGGTCTGTTGATGGAAAGGGTTGGTGGTGGGCTGACCCCAGCGGAGTACTCAGGGAGCCCCTGGCTCACCAGCACCCCCAGCAGCACGAGAACAGAACAGGAAGAACAAAGGTGGGAAGACCTGTTGGTGAAGTCAAAGTATAGTAAGTGAAGAGGGGAGAAAACCCTGCTGCTGCAAGAGCAATCAGTCACACATCTCACCAGCAGCCCAGTGCAGCCAGTCTCCAAGCAACAGCTGTATGGGAAGCCACTCCCTCAGGCAAACACTTCTTGCTCAACCCATTTCTATTGCTGAGCATGACATCAGACAGCATGAAATAGCCCTTTGCATAGTTTGGGTGAGCTGTTCTGGCCATCTTCCTGCCAAATTTCCTGCCCTCTCCCATCCTGCTGGCTGCAGGAAGAGCAGAGTAAGAGGAAAGAAAAGCCTTGGTACCGTGCAAACGCTGTTCAGCAATAGCCAAAACAAAAAACAAACAAAAAAATAGCCAAAAAAACCCACCAAAAACCAAGAAAAAAAACCCCAAAAAAACCAAAACAAAACAAAAAAAAATGGTGTTTATTTTAACCAAGAACATTCTTGGTAGCAGAAACTGCCCAGCTTTACTGAATCAGTTATTTGAAGATGAATGGATTTTATGTCAGTAAAGAATGGAATTTTGTCTTCTGTTGAATTACAGCAGTTAAATTACACAAATTTAAATTTTTCTCCCTCAGTGCTCTCTTGTTATTGTTACTATGTGACACAATCACGATGAGGGATGTGATAAGGAAGGTTTATAGCATAATCTTACTGTAAAAAGAGAATGTGGCAATGCAGCAGTAGCATAAATGTAAATACTCAGTATCTTGTAGCTTTTCCTGTATGCTATTAGTTTTACTTTTTTCATTCCACCAATTTTACACTCTTAATTACAGAGAAAAAAAGATTTTACTTCAGTTACTTGGCAGGGTGCCTAAGAAGCAAAACACCCTAGGATATCAACAAAACAGTTTAGATACTATCTGCTAAAAAAAATGAGTGGGAGACAGTTATTGTATTAATAGTTATTGTTTGTTTCCCTAAAGACAAGTGAGACAGCATTCTTGACTGCTTTTGTTAGTCAGATGTGTTTTGTAATTAGAGTTGAGATAGGTGGCTGTAGTTCTAATCTCTCTCCAATTTCTGTGCAGGTGCAGTCACACGAAACATGCAGCTGCTCTGTTACTGTGTTTTAACAGAGATGGACCCAAATGAGGAAAAGAAGTTAGGAATCAAATCCAACTAAAGTTGGAGGCCATTACAAGAAGCAGGAGGGAGGATAAAGCAATTACAAAAACAAAAAGGAAGAGCTGGAACTGGAAGACACAGAAAAACTGTTTTTGGTGGTCTTTCAGAAATGCTGAAAATGTTATTTGCAGATGGATTCCAACGTAGATCATGCCCTTGTGTCATCCTCCTAAACTGTGGCATGTTTTCAGGGCAGGTTTTCATTGGATAATGATTACCTACTCATTACCTACTCACACAAGCTGTGTGTCAATACTGTTTCTTCTTTGGAATTGGTATGAAAATGGTAAGAGCTAATGGATCAAATTAGATTTCTGCAGAATCAGGTGGCAAAGTAAAGCATTATTAAGTTAGGCTCAAACCCACTTTGACTCCAAAGATCAAGTCATTTCCAGCTTAATTCTGATGGATGTTTGCATGAAATGATTTGCTGTACTGTCTCAGTTCCTATCCCAGAAGAGAACTGGTCACAACAAACTACTTCATTTGTTTTTCTGCCCCTAATGATAAATTAAGTTCTGCTCCATTATTTAAACACTGAACCAACCTTTCTCCCTTAAAGATAAGTATTTTATTCTGTATGCTACATGGAAATGTACCCGACTGTGGCAAGGATTTAATCAACAAAGGACCTTGGCACTAAAGATTTGAGTAATGGTTGTTGATTTTTTTCTTGTTGTTAGTACTTTGTCAATTTCTGCTAGGTTTTATGAAACTTCCAAAATTAAAATGCTGTTTGAAGCCTGTAAGCATTTGTTTCTAACTGTTTCAATGAACACCCAGTGGCTGAGTTACCTCAGCAGTCAGAAAACTCCCTTTATAAATTTCAGTGCTATTCACTAGAAAGTGACCATCTAAAACCTCCCAGAAACCACTTTATTTTTTTCTTTCTACAGCAGAATTTTTGTGATAGATGCTAGATCTTGACTGCTAAGTAGCAGGGCAAAAAACTAGAAATAAAAATACAAGTAAAAAGTAGTATCATGGCACAGATATGCTAACTCGTTATCTTTGTAATTCCAAAGATGGAAGGCTAAAATCAGGACAGTTTTGACACTCAATTTTGGTGTAGCAAAAGACAACAAGAAGCCAGCCTGTTTGTGTGGCAAAGTGAGATGTACTTCAAAAACATACCTGAGATTTTTACCTTAGACATTCTGAACTATCTCTTGAGTTTGACCACAGGTATGGTTTTGTGCATCTAAGTTGAACTAAATCTTGTAATTACAAGATTATGGCAGAAGCAATACACACTTCAAAGGGTGCACCATAGTTGCATCAGTGACTTGAATAATAGTGGGGGTATTTGGATTTCTGCACTACCATGTTAATCTTCATCTAAAGCAAAGAAAAATACCTTACCTTCACTACTTTGCCATTACCAGTCAAAACTGATTGGCTCCCAGTTATGAATGGCATTGACCAGCTAAGAGCTAATCCTATTAGCTATCTTTTGCAGACTGAAGTAGGAGAGTGCTGAAATGCTCTGTGTGTCCAAACAGGTACAGTGGAATTGTTTTAAAGATGTACAAATGCAAGTGAAAACGGTGACCTGGGTTCAGCTGTACCACCTTCTGTGATCTTTAAATGAGTAAAGAAAACATGGTCAAAAAAAATTTTTATTTACAATTTGAATGCACATTGTTCTACTCCAACAGTAAAACTACTGGGGAGAGTAATGGGGAAGTCAAGGCATTTCATATGCTCAAACACTTGTGAACAAAGTCACTTGACACTTAGGAACAAATGAAGTAGAAAGCAGTAGGATAGGGTGCCTTTTTCCAGGACTTCTACTTGCCACCTGGATAGACACATTAATCTTGTAAAACCTGACACATTAGTCATGACCAGAAGGGCTGCTGCCAACAGTACCTCCATATATGTGGAGGTACATTTGCTACAGGTAAAGACTCTTGGGCTTTGGGAAAACAGAAATAAAAGGTCCCTTCAAAACCTCTACACATGCAATGGGCAAGAAATTCTATTTTAAAGCATAGAGCATCTTGTGCTTGGAACAGAAGTGGTGTTGTCAAGTGGCCACAGTTGCACCCATCTGTTTAATATCCACCAGCTGAAGCTGGCTGCTCAGATAGTACATTCTTCTACAGCAGCAAACATTCACCTTCAGTATGCATTTCATCTCCAAACCAGGCTGTTAGTCAAAACCTAAATCTTCAATCTCATCGTATCCAAATTCCTGCAAAACCTCCTGTCGGTATTTGTCCCATGTTCTTCTTCTGTAACATTGGTCCTCATCACTGGAGCTCTCTTCAGAGTCTGTAGAGAAAGCATCAACACTTCTAGATTATCCCTCCTTTTTACATAGTTAAGTTAATCAGACTAGCTTAAGCTTCTTGAGAAACTAATGAAGTCTGAACAACTTCTGTGTGAGCTGAGGTTTGAATTGTGCTTGAAGTACTCTGGGGTGGGGACTTTGGAAGGCAGAGGCAGTGTTTCACAAGCATGTGGACCCAAGTCATGGATTCCTTCTCTAAGCAAGCAGACCTTTGCAATTGCAGCAGCCTCAATTTGACTTCTCAGTTTTGTCTTCTCAAAAACAGGTAATCCTCCTCTACGCAGATTTCACCATTGTAAGAGCAGAATGCTACCCCAGCAGTGCTCAGTTAAGTTGTTTTTTAGGGATAGCATATTAAAAAAAGGGGATGTATACATGGACAGCAGGAATGCAAACAGCATTTATGACAGCTGTACCTTTTTCTCCGTCTTCCTCGGGTAAGAATTCATCTTCTTCAGGATAATCATTACGCCAGTTATTTTCATCATTTTCATCATCTTCATCTTCATACACCTCCTCTGGACCAGGATCATCATTTACCTGCATGTCAACACAAAACAAAGCTGAGTATAATGTCTGTATTTCAAGTGAATGTTAACTGGGCTTTCATCCACCTGAGCAATACTGTACAGATCAGAAAGAGCCAGGAGATACTTATTGATGGCAGGCAGGAATTCTGCAGTGACACAAGGCACACTGCAGAAGAATTTGAGTTGTCACAGTATTTCCCATAACACTTGAGATCTGTTCTAGGCGAAATACCAGTTAAGTGACACATCTACATGTTTCACACACATCTACATGTTCCACTCCACACACATCTGCATGTTCCACTCCAGCATTTAACTGTTAATGTCTAACTTAATCCTACCCACTTCAACAATAGTGTAACAGATCAAGGAAGAGAGAAAGTAGCTTCAGGTTCCCAGTACACAAGTCTGTTGATCACAGGATCTATACAAGACAAGACTAAAGCTTGCCTTCCTAACTCCACAGTTACTGAAGAACAATTTATTGTGAAAAAATATCTCATATGAAGATTAAAGTCAACGCCTCAAATACTGAAAAAGTTGCTCTTCTTTCCATTCAGTGCTATTTACAATGACATTTTCAAGGCTGCCTCCTAATCACAAGCAAGACATGAATTACTCAAGGTTACATTTGTGTGCCAAAATTTGACAAAATTTAATAGCTTTTTCCACACCCTTACCCATTCATATTCTTCTCTATAGGGCTGTACAGAAAGGATATTTTCAATCCAGTCAGGGGCTGATGTTTCCTTATAGTAGATGTCATAAACATACTCATCTTCTTTGTCAACATGTTCCTTTTTACCATCTTCAGAAACATTTAAACGCTCACGGATCATCTCTACTGCATTGCAGAGAATTGCATCTGGATCAGTCTTCTGCTGAGAAAAAATAAAAAATGCATATTTATACTGAAGTCATGCAAAGTCTTATTTACAGCCAACAGTTTTCTTTGTAGCTAGCCAAGGATGTCACTCTGAAATCTGAAACACTTTCCCATTGGAATGCTTTAAGAACATTGGCAACCTAGAACCTGAAATAACCTGTAGGAAATGCTGAAGGATGGCAGCTGGCTGGGCTTTTCCTCACCCCGTGTCTTCTTTAAGTGTTGAAGTTTTCCTCAGAGCTGTGATGGGCTGCATAAAGAAAACATCCAAGTGTACTTATATAGAGTGAAGGAATTACCACAGCACAGACAGCCCTCTCACCTTCTTTCCCATGTAGTTGTGAGTCTGTAATACAAAATCTTAACAACACTGTCTACAAGGTGACCTTACACAGAACACACAGCTCTGTATACTTAAAACCATGCTAGACATTGAGCAGATACTCCTCCAGGTGAATATACTGAACTCCTAATACCAATGAAAATATCATGTAGGGGCTTAAGCTGTCTATCAAACACCTGGAGTTCTGCTAAAGCAAAATATACAATAAAACTGTATATTGGAACTATGAAAAATGAGGCTCAAAAGCATTTTTCCCTTGATGGAATCTTGCCTACAAGTGTTGTTCTTAGGCATCTGGGTAGATGAAAAGACACTGAATTAGATTTTTCCTTTTCTAGGCAGAGAAATGAATAAAAAAACCTCCGAGATCCACCTGAAAGATGAACAGAGAATTTACACATCAGACCGGGACAAAGAAGAAACAGGGTGGTACAAGCCCTTCGTTAAGCAGCAGCTCCACACTTTGTCTCAACATTAGTGCACTTAGGATCCTCATGAAACATTCCAGCTTGCGACCTAGTTAAGTCTCCTATTAAATAGTGGAATACTTAATGTGCAAGCAAACTCCCACAGCAGTCTGCCCCAGGAGTACCACTCAACAGTGATACCAAAGTACTTCAAGCACACTAAGCTCATGGCTGACCTGTGAGTTTGCAGCAGTTATGCTGGAGTCTCCCACCGTCTCCTCTTCTTGTACAATATCAAACAGCTGGAATTTCCCACAGCAGTCTGAAGTCTTATCGACAGCACCGCTCTCCTGTGGTGAAGCATCTTGCTGTGCCTCAGAGTCTGAGCTGTCCCCGGGGAGCGCAGCCTCGCCGTGGGAGGCAGGCGCAGCTGTCCCGGTGCAGTCGGGCCGATGGCTGGATACCACACGGTAGCGGCTCTCCTTCCGTCTGGCCTGCCTGGCAGAGCGCAGCTCCTGCAGGATGCGCTGAGTGCTCCCTGAGGAGGGGCGCAGGCTTTGAGCTGCCTTGTCCCGCGTGATGGCATCTTTAACATACTTCTGAACAGGTTCGTTCTGGGAAAAAGGAACAAAAAGTCATCCTCCTTCCTAAAAGGGATGAAGAACTGCAGTACCAATAATTGTAACAACATCCAAGTAATTTCTACTATTACTTTAAGCAATGTAACAATCATAATACTCTGTTGTTATGAGGGGTGGAAAGCAGAAGATACAGAACCGAAGTCCTAAGACGATTTCAATGTGATTTTTAAACAACTTTGTGGTATAGAATAACCCTCCAAACAAAAACACATGCCTCTAGAAGACTGCAATGGACCTAAATTTAGGGTGTAGTATCATTTGCAGTGTTCTAAGAGAGTAATTTCCCAAGACAGAACAGTCTTATTCAATGTAAAAGGCTGGATGGCGGATGGTAGTGTTATTTTTGTAGGGCCGAGCTCAGCATCTCACACAGCAGAAATTCAAGGTTCGCTTATCGACTGTTCTGTAGTTTCCAAGTGAAGAACAGTCTCTAGGTATAGAAAAGCGAGCGCTGAGCACAGCTTGTCACGGCGGTCACGGTGAGCTGCGGCCCGGAGCTCTGGTCCTGCCCTGCCCGCGGCTGTCACAGCGCCGGAGGAGCCGCCGTGCCCCCGGCTACCGGGGCGGGACGGCGCTGCTCGGGGCCGGGCCATCTCCGGACCACCGCATCCACAGGGGAGCCTGAAAGACCCGCGAGGAGCACCCAGAACGAGCCGCTGCTTTCCAAACCCCTGCTGGAACACCGGCCGGCCCACGCGGCCCCGCCCGGCCTGCCCCGGCCCCGGTACCTTGGAGGACACGGTCGCCACCAGCTTGAAGAGGTTGTTCTCC
>VZTZ01031709.1:12117-25535 GCA_013400955.1 Drymodes brunneopygia
CGCTCAGGTCAGCTCGTTGGGGGCTGGGCCGCGTTCGGATTCGCTCGTCCCGAGGTCGTCTCGGCTGTGCTCGGCTTCTTCCGCTGCCGTTACCGAGCGCTGCCGCTTGGCTCGTCGGGAAGTGTAGTCCAAGCCTGCTGAGGGGAAGGGAAGGAGGTGCAGGAAAAGGGATTGAGGGAAGGAGGTGCAGGGAAAAGGAAGGGGGGAAGAGAAAGAGGGTGCAGGGAAAGGGGGTTCCCACGTTCCCCCCCCCCCAAAGGAGAGCTCATCAAAAGGGATTTCGATGTGAAAACGTTTTAATAACCTGTAGGGCACTTAAGCCGAGATTAAAAATGAGCAGAGCTTTCCCGTGGGTGGGGGATGGTTTTGAAGGCATCCCCTGCACCTCCATATCCAGCTGGCTTTTCCTTTGGGATTTTTGTGAGGCAAAGGCAGGGCTTTGCTCTAAATTAAAAATTTGAAAGTGGAATTAAGGGAGACCCAGCCAGGAATTCCCACTTTCCTTCACCCGAAGCCCTGGATAGCCCCAGTGTCAAGGAGTAGTGCAATATAAATTCTTAATAACTTTTCTCCTGAGTGAGACCTGGAAATGTGCCCTTTTCCATTGGGAGAGTCTCAGGGAAGGCTGAGGGGGACCTCCTTGCTGGGAGCTGAGGGGTGGGGGTTATTTGCAAATTTCCCAGCTCCAAAATCCCACTCCCAGGAGTCCTGGTGTTATTCCCACCTGATCTTTTACAGGATTCGCTGGCTGATCTCGCCCACAGAGCCAAGGATGGACACTGAAGCTCCTTCTCCATGCCAGCTAATTCCACGTCTGTCCTGCGTCCTCCACGAGACACTGAGGTTTGGCAAGAAGAAGTCTCACGCTGGTGTTGGGATGAGTCAGATCCAGCTGCTTCCACCTCACTTCACGGTGAATTTGTGCAATAAAAGGGTTTGGGGTGGAATAAAAAAAAAAAAAATCATCCCATTCCAACCCCCCTGCCATGGGTGGGGACACCTTCCACTAGGCCAGGTTACTCCAACCTGGCCTTGAGCACTCCCAGGGATGGGGGGGAAAAGCCAAGGAAGATTTTCCACGTGCTGGTGGGAGGATAAGATGTTCCTGCTGCCTCCTGCAAGTTTTGGGAGACTAATTAGGGACAAACCCGTGTTTCTGCCAAGGAATTGGTGGGAGGTGGCGCAGCCAAGAGCTGCTGTGACAGCACTCCAATAACCACGGTGTTGCATTAAATGTAGTAATTTCGGAGCTTAAATATGCTAATTCTGGGACTAATTACCAAAGAACTGTAGGAACACGAGGGAAGATCACAGGGGAAAGGGATAAAATTGCAGCGACCACATGGGACGGGCTCGTTTGTTAATGAAATATCACCCAGGCTTCTGATGTTATCTAAGAAAGGTCTGGGGATTTGAGGATCAAAGCCTGGAGCAGACCCATTAGCTCATCTGGGCAGGGCCGTCTGCGTGACAGGATCCAGAGGACATCCCAGGACCTTCCAGCCAACAGCAGGATAAAACTTGGGGTGGCTTGGCCAGGTCCTGTTGGAGAACCGCTGCTTCGTGTGAGGCGGTGTTTCCGTAACGAAGCTTCCTTGTGGGTGACCTATTTCTCTGGAACGGGCCCGGTTTTGGGGCCAGCCCCGCTCCCTGCTCTGCCCTCCTCGTGCCTCATAGGAAAGTGGGGCACATGGGTTTGAGATTCTCAGGTGGAAGCTGTCTGAGGATGGTGCTTTACGGCTGCAGCCAAGCTCCAGGAGCCCAGGTGAGACATGCCAGCTCTAAGCATCCTTTTCCTGCTAAAATTCCAGCTTTGAGGCTCTTTTTTTTTGGGGAGCAGCACACCAGCAGTTACCCCTTTTCCAGGCCTTGTCCCACAGGATGGCCTGTTCCAGTTTCCATAGGGATTGGGGGTTTCTGCCCACAATGCACAACCCTTTGGCAATGGGAGTTATCCAAAAGCACGGAGGGGGAAGACTGGGATGGGGACGGGGGTGATGGACACAGATATTCCAAGAGTTTTCCTGTTCATGGGATTTGGAGCAGCTGATGCACAAGGATGTCCTTCCCACCATCATTTTGGATTTGGTCTTGTCAAGTCCAGTCCTCTGGAGGAGGGAGACCAACCTGCAACTGCTCCAAGGTGGGGTTTGGGGTTATTCTGGGAGTGGGATCCTGACTGAGTGGGTGTGAATCCCATCAGGAGAGACACTGGAGGAGGTGCCACCTCTTCCAGCCCATCCCACCTGCTTGGGGTCTCCTTGGATGGGGTGCAGAAAACTGGGCAGGGGGCAGCCCAAGGGACCTGGATTTCCCAGGGTGGATGGGAGAGAGGAATGTGGGCACAGGGCGATGTGAATCTGGATCTGAGCCTCCTCCCAGTGCTCCCTGGAACCCACGTGAGCTGACTGTGCCCAAAAACAGCGTCTCTGGCACGGGTTTGGGATGAGACAGGCACTGGTGGAGGATGAGGCAGACATCCCGCTGGGCCTGGCTGCTCGGGCATGTCCCAGGACCTCGGTAAGACAAAATCCTGCTCCTATTTCAGTCCAAGTGTTGATGTCAAGCTGGATGGACTCCAAGGTGAATGAGTATTAGAGCACTGATTACTTAAATTTGTCTTTTTATGGATTAGACTTAACTTTAAGATGAGCTGAAGTTTGTGCCTCAAGGCCAACTAGGGGAAATGCACTATTTACACTAAATCAAGAAATAAAAAGTCCAAACAGATCCAAATGCGTTCCTTCTCTCCCTTCCCAGCTCAGAGGCAGGGGGTGTTTAGTTTTGGTTTTAGGGAAGGGCTTTACTCCTCAGCAAACTCTTCCTCATTGAACCAGATCTGAATCCAGCTGTGCATGCAGTTCTCTGGCTCTCTGGGCTCCAGCTGCTCCAGAGATGTTATTTTAATTTGCTTTTGATGAATATTTTAGTGCTGCCAATAGCCCTGGAGACTTTGAACTCGTGTGTCAGCCCAGAGCTCACCTGTTTGCCAGGAGCCTTTGTACAGCGAAAAAAAACCACATCAAAGGAGAAGAAAGAATGAACATCACTGGTGAGAAGCAATTTGGGGAGGCCAAAGATCTTTATGACCCAAAAAACCGTGTTGGAGTGTTGAAATTCAGAGGCAAAAAGGCAGGAAGGTGGCACAAGGGACACCATCTTCTCAGGAGGGTGTTCCTGCACCTTGTTCCCAGGTCTCCATGCTGAGCCTCAGGAATCCACAGTGACTTGGTGGGAGTTGAGTTGTAATGGGGACTTGCTGTGTGACCTCAGAGCATAGGACTGGTGACTCAAGGTCACCAGCACAGGTGATCCAGGGACCCAGAACAGGGAGGAGGTTGGCCCAAAGACCCCCTGAATGGGACCCTGCAGTGAGGGGGAGAAGGGGGATCTCCCTCAGGGGTCAGTTGAAGACCTCATAACAAGCTGAGGTCCTGGCCTAGAGACTCTGAGAGAAGTGGAATGGGGACTGTCCAGCCAGATGGACAATGCAACAATGACCATCTCCTGGGTCAGCTGAGGATCTCACAGAAAGGGGTGAGGTGACCTGGAAACCCTGGTTACCCAAGGCCTTTGCCGGAAGAGGGGATCAGGATCTGGGATGTTCCATGGGAGGTCCTGGCACCCTGCTGAAAGTGAAGATGATGTCATAGAGACTGCAGCTATTTAGGGTGGGAGCAAAGAATTGGTGCCAGATGTAGTTGCAAGAGCTCTGGTAGAAGAAGAGGAGGCATCTCAGGCTTTGCTGTGGGTAAGCTTTATTGAGGCAAAAGACTGAACAGACAGGAGCAGCAAGTGGAGGGGATCCAGTACCAGGAGGTTCAAGTAGGACAACCATCACGTGAAGTGCTTTGCTTGCAGGAGCTGCTGCCAGAGCCCTGAGCTGGTGGTGCTGAAGTCCATTAGCAGATGTAGCCACCCCTTCTGCCATAGCAGCCCAGGCCTCCCAGCCCATAGCCATAGCCCAGCCCATAGCCAAGGCCAAAGCCCCCAGAGATGGGCTGTCCCTGGGCATTGAGTTCACTCCCAACGGCAGCCGAGGAGGTGGATCCAACGACGGTGTTCTGGGGGAAGGAGGTCATGATGGGTCCTGGCAGGGTGATCAGCACAGGAGAAGGGTCAATGATGACGCGGGAGTTCTGACATTGCAGGGCACAGGGCTCGTTGCAGCTGTTGGCCAGCGGAGTGGGTCCGCAGGGTCGGCAGAGGTCGTTGCAGGCCATGGTTGTGATGTGGAGGGTCCCTGGAAGAGAGGGGAGTGAGGCAAGGCAGAGGAGTGGGGGTGTCAGGGGCAGTGATGCCAGAGGGTGAGGGTGTGTGGAGGCTGTTGTGGGGCTGTGGGGAGGCTTGAGGGCTGCTATGAGGCTGGTGCCAAGCATGCAGGAAGAGAGGGGTTAGGGGTGCAGGAGCAGGAGGGTCAGGGGCTGGAGACTCTCACCTGGTTGTCGGCACCAGAGCAGAAGGTGTCAGGAGAAGCTGTGTGATGGAGAGAGGCTCTGGTCCGGCTTTTATACTGGTTGTGGAGGGGCGGGACAGCCTTGTCCCATGGCCTTGGGGCATTTTGCAGGCCTGGTGACTTGTGAGGTGGGGAGTCTTTGGCTTCCCACAATTCTGCAGTGTCATCTCCTGCTCTTGAGGCCATGACCTTGGTGGCAGCTTTTAAGTGCGAGTCTTAGAGACCAAAGACTGCTGTTGATGATGTTTTCTGGGGAGGGCTGAAGATGTGACCTGAGCTTTGGAGTGGTGGGATGTCATCAGTGTGACAGTGGTGTGCTGCGATTTTGTGGATGTGTGGTGAAGAGTGGCCTCATTCCCCCACAGCCATGTCAGGCTTGTTTGGGCTTTGCAACTCTTCTGGGTCTGACGGGTGTCCCCTTCCATCAGATTCTCTCTCTCCCTACCGTGTTGTGAACTTTCTAAACCTGTCTATATGCCAGGCCTTACCTGCTGAATATGGCAAAGCAATTCCTGTGATTTGGGGATGACTCCCATACTCCCCAAGGTCATGTGTTGGTTCATCCATACCTGGTGAAGGATAAGGAGAACAAGACATGTGAAGAGCAGTTGAAGGAACTGGAGACAATCACTTTTCAGAAAAAGAGGGTTGACCTCGTTACTCTTTAGAGGTACCTGAATGGAAATCATAGCATCAGTTTTGTCTGGCTCAGCTTAGCGACTCATTATGTGGGGAGTGTTTTCCTTCCCACAATTCTGCATTGTCATGTCTGCTCTTGAGTCCTTGTCCATCTGACCTTGGCGGCAGCTTTAAAGTGAGAGTTGGTATTTGGGAGGATTCGCTTTGAAGATGCGTGTCAGAGAAACCAGAATATACAACAGAAGCCTAAGAAAAATATGGGTGTCATCAGTGAGGTCAGGCCATGAGATTTGTGTGGTTTAGTTTGTGCATGTGCTGTGAAGAGGGGCCCCATTCCATCACAGCCCTGTCAGACTGGTCTGGCCTTTGCAACTGTGCTGTGCATGAGGTGGTGCCCCTTCCATCACAGTCATTCTTCCTTTAAAGTGTGAGTATCTGAGACCAAATTTTGGTGTTGATGGCATGTGTCAAAGGGGACTGAAGACATGACCAATATTTGGAGAGGTGCGGTGTCGTCAGTGTTGTCACCCCATGGAACTCATGTTTTTGGGTTTGTGGGTGTGTTGTGAAGAGGAGTCCCAAACTATCCCGGGTCTGTCAGGCTGGTCTGGGCTTTGCATCAGTGCCAGGTGTGAGTGCCTGGACTCTTCCATTCCATGTAGGCAGTGGGACTGTTGTCCCCTCAGGGGGTTGGCAGATGGTGGAGTAGCTGAGGCACCACTTGGTTGTTCCACCAGTCAGAGACAGATGGAGACTGACAGTTAAAGGAATCTGCTGCATTTTAAGAGCGGGAAATTCAAAGTTTTGCATCTGGGCAGGAATGGCACTCGGCCCTGGGTCATGCTGTGGGCTGAGAGTCTGGAAAGCAGCTTTGCTGAGCATGACCCTGTGGTGGTGGAGAACAAAGAGAACACAAAGTTGCAGTGGAGCTTTATTTCAATGGGCATCACCCATGCCAAGTCAGATTTCAGAAATTTTTCACAATGAATTTGGGAGAGGTGGCCCTTACTTTCCTGAGAGCACTGGTGGGATCCCATGTGGGGTGGTGTGGACAGTTCTGGCCTCCACAGGTGAGGAAGCACAAGGGCTTAGTGAACAAAGACAAGTTGAGGGCTGCCAGATACTGAAAGGGCTGGAGAATCTTTCCTAGAGGAGAGCATGAGAGAGCTGGGACCCTCAGGAGACAAGGATGGGCAGGGGGTGTCACTGATGTGTAGGGGTCAAGCTGGTCTCAGCACTGCACATGTGAAGGAAAAGGAGGCAAGTGCACAAGAAAAAAAAGATGAAATTCCATGGGCAGAGGATACAAGACTTTTTCAGTTGGTGTGCATGGTCATAGAGTGTAGGAGATGATGGGTTCCTTCTCCTGGGAGCTCCAAAACTGAACTGGCCATAGTCATGGAAGCCATGCTTTTGCTGGGTCTGCTTGAGCAGAGGAGATTGAAGCACTCACAGACCAGAGTTCCTGCCCCAGTGGATGCTCTTGTTTTTCTGTTTGCTGGGAGGATTCAAGAGTCTCACTGGGAAGGGAATTTTTCATGTGTGTGCTGGCATAGAGTGACTTTGGCAGAGCAGAGCCCAGGAGAGAATTGTTGTGTCAGAGCCTTTGGTAGATCAGGTGATGAGTTTCTGTCATGTTCTGTAACGTCCCCCCTCTCCCGTTTCCCATGTCAGTGTTGGTTGTTACTGGTGGGGACATATTTGTCAGGAAATGTTCTTTGCTCCTTTTCTATCCAAACTAATGGCCTGTTGAGCCCAGGAATTGTGCTGGGTGAGGATGTGAGACCACTGGAATTCAAAAAGAAGAGGAAGAACTAAGGCTTTGGTGCAGGAAAACTTTATTGAGGCAAAAGAACTAAAAGGCATTGGAAAGCAGTTCAAAGGATCCAGTTAAGGTGCAAGTAGGATGACCACAGACTGAGGTCTTTGCTTGCAGGAGCTGTTCCCAGAGACCTGAGCTGATGGTGTCAGGAATGGTGCGGAGGGCCCTTAGCAGATGTAACCGCCCCTTCCACCGTAGCCACAGCCCAGGCCTCCCAGCCCATAGCCAAGGCCAAAACCAAAACCCCCAGAGATGGGCTGTCCCTGGGCATTGAGTTCACTCCCAACAGCAGCCGAGGAGGTGGATCCAACGACGGTGTTCTGGGGGAAAGAGGTCATGATGGGTCCTGGCAGGGTGACCAAGACAGGGGAAGGGTTGATGATGACGCTGGAGTTCTGACATTGCAGGGCACAGGGCTCATTGCAGCTGTTGGCCAGCGGGGTGGGTCCACAGGGTCGGCAGCAGGCCATGGTTGTTGTGTGGAGGGTCCCTGAAAGAGAGAGGAGTGAGGCAAGACAGGGGAGTGGGGTTGCAAAGGGCAGTGATACAGGAGGGTGAAGGAGTGTGAAAGGTTGTTGTGGGGCTGTGGGGAGGCATGAGAGCTGCTGAGGCTGGGGCTGAGCACACTGGCAGAGAGGTACCAGGGGGGCAAAGGCAGGAGGGTCAGGGTGTTGAGGCTCACCTTGTTGTCAGTAGGAGCAAGAGAAGGNGTGTGGAGGGTCCCTGAAAGAGAGAGGAGTGAGGCAAGACAGGGGAGTGGGGTTGCAAAGGGCAGTGATACAGGAGGGTGAAGGAGTGTGAAAGGTTGTTGTGGGGCTGTGGGGAGGCATGAGAGCTGCTGAGGCTGGGGCTGAGCACACTGGCAGAGAGGTACCAGGGGGGCAAAGGCAGGAGGGTCAGGGTGTTGAGGCTCACCTTGTTGTCAGTAGGAGCAAGAGAAGGCTTGAGGAGAAGTATGTGAGGGAGAGAGGCTCTGGTCTGGCTTTTATGCTGGTTGTGGAGGGGTGAGACAGCCTTGTCCCATGGCCTTGGGGCATTTTTCAGGCCTGGTGAGTGCAGAGGTGGGGAGTGTCTTCCTTCCCACAACTCTACAGTGTCATGTCCTGCTCTTTGAGGCCATGACCTTGGTGGCAGCTTTGAAATGTGAGTAGTAGAGACCAATGACTGCTGTTGATGATGTTTTCTGGGGAGGGCTGAAGACATGACCAGAGCTTTTGAGAGAAGGCGTGTGTGTCATCAGTGAGGTCACTACAAGGTCCTGGTCTTCTGTGGTTTGTGGGTGTCTTGTTGAGAGGGTCTTCATTCCCTCCCCCAGTGGTGTCAGGCTCCTCTGGGTTTCGCCGCTCTTCTGCAGTTAAGGTGTGTCTTCTTTAAAAGCAATGTCTCCCTTGCTACCATGTTGTGAACTTTCAGAGCCTGTCTGTAAGCCAGGCCTTTGCCACTGGAGATGGGAAAGCAATCTCTGTCATTTAAGGATGACTGCCATACTCTCCAATGTCATGTGTTTGTTCATCCATTGAGCTCATCTCTGCTGGGCCCAGCAAGATGACACTGTGAGGTCCCATTACTGGGCTCTGAGTGACACCTAGCAAGGAAAACTGCTGAAGGGTCAGAAGATGTGTGAGGAACAGCTGAAGGAACTGGGGACATTCAATTGTCAGAAAAAGAGAATTGACCTTTTTACTCTCTCAAAGTGCCTGAATGGAAAGCATAACATCAGTTCTTTGTGGCCCAGCCTGGAGAGTTAGAAGGAGGGCAGTGTTTTCCTTCCTGCAACTCTACAATTCCATGTTCTGGCCTTGAGACCATGTCCATCTGACCTTGGTGGCAGCTTTGGGGTGAGAGTTGGTATTTGGGAGGATTTGCATGGAAGATGCATGTCAGAGAAACCAGAAAAAACCACAAATGCCCAGGAAAATTGGGGTGTTGTCAGTGAGGTCAGCACATGGGTCTGGTGTGCTTTGGTTTGTGGTTGCATTTGAGAGAGGGACCCCATTCCATTACAGCCCTGTCAGGCTGCTCTGGGCTTTGTGGCTGTGATGGACATTGGGATCTGCCCCTTCCAGTGCCTTTACTCCCTCCCACCTTGCCCATGGCTTTCCAGAGACCTTGTTCCAGCAGACATCGATGGAACATGTTTTTCCTTTACAAAGCATTTCCAAGTGCAGGTCATACAAGGTGATGAGGAGCATTTAGAGTTGATTTTGGAGGGCAAAAATCATGTCTTAGTGACCTCTGTGTTGCCTACAGAGAAAAAAAATCTTAGTGTGGATGATGAGGGAGACATGGCCGGTGTTTCCCTCCACCTCTTAGCACAGTCCCTGACACTGTCTCCTACTGCATCATCCCAGACTATGCAAGGACATACAGGTGGTGTAAATGGTCAGTGAGGTGCACAGCTATATTTATGTAATATTTAAACAACATGACCCAGAGCTTTGTGATCCAAAGTCAATCTGGAGTCAAATACCAAATGAAGTAGGTCAAGAGTTGTGTCCACAAGGCCCGCACTGTTCAACATCCTCAACAATGATGTGAGTTGGTGTGGTCAGTTCTGGACTCCCCAGAACAAGAAGCTCACAGACTAAGTTCAACACGACCAGTCGAGGGCTACCAAAATATTGAAAGNAGCAGGGATGCAAGTACATGCACTCCTGAGTTTGTCAGAGAGTGGATGACTGTCTATATGGATTGAGATTTCTTTTGGAAAGAAGGATTATCAAGGATATGCTGGGATGGAGAGACTTTTCCCAGAGCAATGAGCAGGAGAGGGAGCATTGATGCATCAAAGCCTTTTGTATGGCAAGTGATCTGGTTTTGTCATGTTGTGACGGCCCTGCTCGATGGTTGTTACTGGTTTGGACCTACTTCTCTTGTGACCCATTGCTGCATGGTGGTGTTCTGGATGAGAATGTGAGACCAATGGAATTGAAAAAGAAGAGGAGACATGAAGATTGGCTGCAGGAAATCTTTATTGATGCAAAAGATTTAAAAAGCAGGGGAAAGAATTTGAGAGGATGCATTTAAGGTGGAAGTAGGAGGATCGTAGGCTGAGGGCTTTTCTGTTGCCAGACCCTCAAGCTGGTGGTGTCAGGAGAGGTGCCAAGGGTCCTTAGCAGATGTAGCCACCCCTTCTGCCATAGCAGCCCAGGCCTCCCAGCCCACAGCCGTAGCCCAGCCCATAGCCAAGGCCGAATCCAAAGCCCCCAGAGATGGGCTGTCCCTGGGCATTGAGTTCACTCCCAACAGCAGCCGAGGAGGTGGATCCGACGACGGTGTTCTGGGGGAAGGAGGTCATGATGGGTCCTGGCAGGGGGATCAGCACAGGGGAAGGGTTGATGATGACGCTGGAGTCCTGGCATTGCAGGGCACAGGGCTCATTGCAGCTGTTGGCCAGCGGGGTGGGTCCACAGGGTCGGCAGCAGGCCATGGTTGTGGTGTTGAGGGTCCTGAAAGAGAGGGGAGTGAGGCAGGGCAAGGGTTTTTAGACATCGGGGGTGAAGTGTCAGGAGGGTGATGAAGTGTGGAATCTGTTGTGGGGCTTGGGGGAGGCTTGAGGGCTGCAGAGGCTGATGCTGAGCATGCTGGCAGAGAGGGGCCAGGGGGTCAGGGGCAGGAGGGTCAGGGAGTTGAGGCTCACCTTGTTGTTGTCAGGAGCAAGTGAAGGTCTCTGGAGAAGTGCGTGAGGGAGAGAGGCTCTGGTTGGGCTTTTATGCTGGTTGTGGAGGGGCGGGACAGCCTTGTCCCATGGCCTTGGGGCATTTTGTGGGCAGCAGCTCTTGTGTGGCCCTGCCTGGCAAGTCATCACGTGAGGAGTGGTTTCCTTCCCACAACTCTGCAGTGTCATGTCCTGCTCTTTGAGGCCATTGGCCTTGGCGGCAACTTTTGAATATAGGTATTAGACACAGAGGATTCTTGATGATGTTATTTTTCAGGGAGGGCTGAAGACGTGACCAGAGCTTCATAGACATGGGGTGTCATCAGCAAGGTCATTTTGTGGTACTTGTGTTCTGTGATTTTGTGGGTGTCTTGTTGACAGCGGCCTCATTACCCCACAGTGATGTGGGGCACATCTGAGCCTTGCCGCCTTTCATGGGAGGGAGGTGTGTCCCCTTCCATCACATCCTATCCCTCCCTATCCTGTTGCCCACTTTCTAAACCTTTCTATATACCAGTCTTTTCCTGCTGGAGATGGGAAAACAATCCCTCTGACCTCCTCATGCTATCTAGTGTCTTCTGTTCATGTGTAGCACTTGTCTCAAATGGGCCCTGGAAGTTCACATTGTGAGGTCCCATAGCTGGGGTCTAAGTGACTCCTACTAAGGAAAACTGGTGAAGAGTCAGAAAAAGTCGTGTGAGGAACAGTTGAAGGAACTGGGGACATTCAATTGTCAGAAAAAGAGAATTGACCTTTTTACTCTCTCAAGGTACCTGAATGGAAACCATAACATGAGTTCTTCATGGCCCAGCCTGGTGAGTCATGAGGAGGGGTGTGTTTTCCTTCCTGCAACTATACATCTCCATGTCCTGCCCTTGAAGCCATGTCCATCTGACTTTGGTGGCAGTTTTAAGTGAGCGTTGGTATTTGGAAGTTTTTGCATGGAAGATGTGTGTCAGAGAAACCAGAAAAGAACACAAAAGGCTAGGAAAATTGGGATATCGTCAGTGAGGTCCAGCCATGGGTCTGGTGTGCTTTGGTTTGTGGTTGCATTTGAGAGAGGGACCCCATTCCATTACAGCCCTGTCAGGCTGGCTTGGGCTTTGTGGCTGTGCCGGGCATCAGGACCTGCCCCTTCCAGTGCCTTTACTCCCTCCCACCTTGCCCATGGCTTTCCAGAGACCTTGTTCCAGCAGACAACGATGGAACACATTCTTCTGCTACGAAGCATTTCGAAATGCAGGTTGTACAAGGTGATGAGGAGCATTTAAGAGTTGATTTTGGAGGGCAAAAATCATGTCTTAGTGACCTCTTAGTGTTGCCTACAGAGAAAAAAAATCTTAGTGTGGATGATGAGGGAGACATGGCCGGTGTTTCCCTCCACCTCTTAGCACAGTCCCTGACACTGTCTCCTACTGCATCATCCCAGGCTAAGTAAGGTTGTGCAGGTGGTGTAAACAGTCAGTGAGGTGCACTGCTATATTTATATAATATTTAAACAACATGACCTGGAGCTTTGTGATTCAAAGTCAATCTGGAGTCAAATCTCCAATGAAGTAGGTGAAGTGCTGTATCCACATGGCCAACAGTGTTCCACATCCTCGACAACGATGTGAGTTGATGTGATCAGTTCTGGACTCCCCAGAACAAGAAGCTCACAGACTAAGTGCAACAAGGCCATTTCAGGGGTACCAAGATATTGAAAGGACTGGAGGATCTTTCCTAGTGGACTGGGAGAGCTGGGACCACCAGGAGACAAGGCTGCTCAGGGGGGTGTTCCCAATGTGTTTAAATCTCTGATGCCAGGGAATGAATCTGAGGGATCACATCTTTACTCACTGCTGCACATGTGAAGGAAAAGATGGCAATGGCACAAGTGAAAACAGATGGAATTCCATGGGCAGAGCAGACAAGGCTTTTTTTATTGTGATGGTGGTCCCAGAGTGGAAGAGGTGCAGGAGTCTGTCCTGGGAGATCAAAGCCTGACCTGTCCATGGTCCTGGAAATCCTTCTCTGGGTAGCCTTTCTTGAACAGCAGGGATGCAAGTACATGCACTCCTGAGTTTGTCAGAGAGTGGATGACTGTCTATATGGGTTGAGATTTCTTTTGGAAAGAAGGATTATCAAGGACATGCTGGGATGGTGACACTTTTCCCTGAGCAATGAGCAGGAGAGGAGCATTGATGTTTCAAAGCCATTGGTATGGCAGGTGATCTGATTTTGTCATGTTGTGACAACCCTGCTCGATGGTTGTTACTGGTTTGGATCTACTTCTCTTGTGCCCCTTTGCTGCATCGTGGTGTTCTGGGTGAGAATGTGAGACCGATGGAATTGAAAAAGAAGAGGAGACATGAGGATTTGCTGCAGGAAATCTTTATTGATGCAAAAGACTTCAAGGCAGGGGAAAGAATTTGAGAGGATGCATTTAAGGTGGAAGTGGGAGGACCATAGGCTGAGGGCTTTGCTGTTGCCAGAGCCCTGAGCTGGTGGTGTCAAGAGTGGTGCCGAGGGTCTTTAGCAGATGTAGCCACCCCTTCTGCCATAGCAGCCCAGGCCTCCCAGCCCATAGCCAAGGCCAAAGCCAAATCCCCCAGAGATGGGCTGTCCCTGGGCATTGAGTTCACTCCCAACAGCAGCAGAGGAGGTGGATCCAACGACGGTGTTCTGGGGGAAGGAGGTCATGATGGGTCCTGGCAGGGTGATCGGCACAGGGGAAGGGTTGATGATGACGCTGGAGTCCTGGCATTGCAGGGCACAGGGCTCATTGCAGCTGTTGGCCAGCGGGGTGGGTCCACAGGGTCGGCAGCAGGCCATGGTTTTTGTGGAGGGTCTCTGGAAGAGAG
>VZTZ01031724.1:0-119028 GCA_013400955.1 Drymodes brunneopygia
AGAAAGAGCAACTCCTACACCCATATTTATCTTTGAAAAGCAGGTGATTTTTGCTTATTTATATATATATTTTAATCTGTAGTATGTATATATGGGAGGCATACAAATTAAAGTTAGGCAAAATATACTTAGCTAAATACAGCTTAACAATTTTCTCTTTTCAAAACCATCTGTCAAAGTCACAATACCAATTATTCTCAGGGAAGTAAGGCAGTTTTTTTAAAAGGACATTAGCCATAATTCATATGCATATCAAAAATCACCAAGACATTGCTATGCAGTAAGTTATTTTGTAAATCTGGAAAAAAATGCCACCATGAATGTGTCCTTGTGCTGACACTTTATGTGCAGGTTAAGCAAAAGAAATTTCTCCCCTTTGGTGCATTTTATATCCACTTTGGAAAGAATATCCCCCCCCAGCCGATCATAGAAATTCACAATGAAGTCCTTCCTTGATGTAAAACAAGTTAGCTAACTGAAAATTCAAAAAGTATTAAATATCTGTAACTATTTCTGTTTCTGTCTGTTTCTATTTCTAGGTCAAACATTCCTGTTTCAAGAATTGGATGCTGTAGTGGAAAAAAACAAACCAGAACACTGTTTAATGCATACTCTGGTCTTATAACAGCATGCAGAAAACTTATGGCCTCAGACAACGATGTTCTAAGGCAGTAGTGCTCAAATTATAGCTCTTAAGGGACCTGAATATGGCTCTCATGAAACCAATGTGTCTCGTTTGTGTTCCTTTCGCTGTCTTTTAGTCCTGGAGACAAAAGAACAATGATAATAGAAAAAAAACAAACAACCAACTGTGCAAAAACACACCTGCAAGGGAATACTGGAACAGTAGAGTTGCACCTTGCAACCCTTTTAATTAAATGAAAGATGCAGGGGGAGGAAAAAGAGGCATGAGATAGTAACTTCTCTGAATTGAAATAAATATGAGAGAACAGAAAAAAAAAAAATCCTTTTCAGGTCTTAAAGCCCTCCTTGCCTCCTGACTAGGATGTTCCAAATTCTTGAAATAGAAAGACCAATTGAGTCAAGCCAGCAGACAGTTTTAAAAAACCCAAATTTTTCTGGTTCAAAATCTGAGGTTCTACTTGTACCTAACTTTCTGTTTGTACAGTTGAAAGCCAACCTGAGCTTCAATTTCTATCATAGCATTTTTTTTCATTTATTTACATTTCTCCCAAATATTACATCAAAGGCTGACAAAAGAATAGAATGACAGAAATGTCCTCCCCCATGAATGTATTTGGCTCATTTTTAATCCTGTCTTACAGACTAAAATTTCTATTACTCTATGAACCTTCAGTACAGGTTACATAGAAATAATCTTTGAATACTTTATCAAATAATATTTTCTTTCCAGAGGCAGGAAGATAATTCAGTGAGGGTCACATAAGTTTGTTCTGAAACCACAGCTATACACCTTCTCCTATGTCATTGTTGACATTTCTGGATCCTTATACACACAAACTTTATAATGATTTAATTTTAGAACTGATTTCCACTTAAAACTGGAAAAAAATTATAATATTTCCTATGTGTTCTCAAGATGGATGAAAAAGAATTTAGAAAACACTAGACACATTTGTTTTGTTTGCTTTCCACATATTTTTATCCTTTGTATTTGCTTTTCCCAAATATCTTGGCACAATTTTTGAACTGTCTGTTTTATCTGTGGAAAAAGAGGTTTTGTCACTCAGTGTTATATCAGAAAGAATATAGTTTATAAAATACTCTATAACCACATATCAAATGCAGGATCATTCCTAGGGACAATGAAAAGTACTTTTAATGGATTGTTCTTGCTTATTTGCTCTGACAGTTTGAGGGGAGGTCCAGTCCCATGGAATACAATGTGCTTCAGTGCTGTGTTGCATATAAAGGATGTCAGCAGTTGCTTAGAGCTAAGCACTTTGCCCCTGATGCAGTCAGACAGATATGCATGTGCTTGGCTTAATGTACAAGAGCAGCTAACCAGGGACGCATGGTGACGTCTGAGCGTTTGGCTCATTTCCTGGAGCACAGCGCAAGAAAAGAAAGATATTTAATGATCTTAAGGTCAGTAGACCTTGTTCTGTGAATACACTGGTTTCAGAAAAATAAAAACCATAGAGATACTTTTTTATCTTTTAGTGCTAAACAAAGGAAATATGAATCTTCTAAGTAAACACATGAATCAACAAACAAACTCATGAAAAACAGAAAGAGCCTTAGAAAAGTGTAGTCTTTTAACTTGGCATACTGGCAGTATTGAGTATGACTAATCATGTCAGGCTGATTACACTCTGTGAAGTGTTTGTAGGCAATTTCTAAACAAAAAGTTATTTGAAAACCTTCACATAACTAATGCATACCCTTTAAGAGGCCAGTTTTTTCTACCACTGTTCTACTACTAGGTAGCACTGGAAATAGAGTATTGAAATAAGTTTGATTTAGGATAACTGATCTTGTGTTTGAAGATTTTTTTTGTTCATGAAATGTATGAACTTAAAGTGTTCAGAAATACAATTCAGATAATTTGTGAAAAAAATCTGTTAAAATATGCAAAATACGAGATATGAGAAAATGAAACTGTAAAGATGCTGGGTTTTTTGAGAAATCTTAATTAATGCATATAGAATATGCAGATTCCTAGTAGTCTTGTGGCTATGTGTGGGTGATGTAAAAGGATGAAACAATATGATTATTACGCACATTTTATGGTTTTCATATGTAAGGTCATCAAGGCTCCTTGCCTTTCATGTGAGATCATTACCCAAAAGTTGTGGTTAGACTTTAGACTTACCAAAGTCACACAGACAGTCCAGAGCTCCTGATATACTTGTGGGTCCCATAATCATATCTGGTTGTACAAGGGGTAGTGAAGTTATCGGTTCTTTCATTCTCATGAAAAGAAGTGAGTTAAAAGGAATATTGAGATTGGACTTGGAAATTTTGATGGTTAGCCCAGTGCTATCCCACAATGGAGCAAAAAAATCCTTTAACTGACACAAAGTGTCTAATGTCAGCAGTTTGTAGAGCTCCTTCTTGCCCATGGCTTCCTGAGATAGGTAGAGTGAGCCTCGCTGCTATAAGCCATATGTTAGTTTTAGTATGTGGTTATTAGAAGATGAGGAAGTCTGGTGAGCAAGACTATATATTGCAGGTTTTTTCACATCTCTCTGGAGATGAAAGATTAAGGAGTGCACAGTTTTGTGCACTGCAGAAAAAGTTGGCCCTTAAAGTCTCAGAACTGCTAAACTTCTATTTTTCTTAGATCAGTTTTTTACAGGATTTACATACCAGACAAAACAAAGAAAATTTTCAAGTCCAAAAGAAGAACAGCTGATAGTAGCAACACTACCCTGTCTTAAACTTTCCTGAAATGGAGTATCATTCAGCAATTTCAGAGATCTACTGGGGGAAAAAATATACAAAATAAATAATTTTAGAAATTAGAAAAGTCCCATTTGTCCTATATGCATATTTATCTTTATTTTAAAGTCTGGACAGAAACAAACATATAAAAGAAACACACTTTTTTCTTTATAAGCATGTCTGGGTACCTAATGTAGTAATTTAAATAAAATTATGATTTTTCTGTACTGGGATGCTTGGCAACACTTAAAAATTCTAATTTTCTTTTAGACACAGATTTGTTCTCATAAAATGTACTTTTATAAACTGATAGTTCAGAGAATGTCACATTTTGGAAATGAGAACAACAACTTTTATCTCTTCTCCATACAGAATTGTAGGCTCAAGGGACTCAGTCCACTCTGAGCACACTAAACACACACTGAAGATACACTTGAGCCTACACTATGTCTCCCTGATCTCATGTGAGATATGGAGGGAGAAAAATGTTATCTTTACATTGGTGAAATTGTTTCATCCTATTCATTCGTTACAAAGTTCATTTCTGGATGGATAACTACCTGTTCTGTGAAGGAAACTAAAATCTGCTGGGAGTGTAATGCTGAGGACCTCTAGAAATGCTCTGAAATTTGCTGTCACTGCCTTGGACTATAAAATGTCTGCAATGTAAGGCAGCTTAATGTTTTCTTTCAAACCTCATCAGTTTGAGAGAAAAGAAAGCTTTGGGGCTTCAACTAAATAATTTCATGTTACAATAAGTGGTGGAAGGCAGTTTAGCAGTCAGGTACTTAAACTGAGATATAAGCATTTACAGCTGCCTCCTGCTGTATGCCCAGCATTGTTGGCTGTTTTAGAGGTAGATCACTGCTTAGTGTGTTTGGTTATAGAAATAAAAAATTAAAAAACATGCACCGCTGGCCGGGATGAAGCCAGGGTGTCTGCGCTCGGGGGTCTTCTGCGGGGCCCTCTCAGAGGGGTCCTCCTAAGCCTCCCTGATGACCACGAANGTTTAGTTTACAGTTAAGTGTGATGCTTGTGCTATGTTGCAGTGCTGAAATCTCCCTTATAATGCACCAATTCATAGGCTTTAAAAAGTGTCAGTAAACTATCATGTAGCTATACTGGCATTTTGCTGTGTACAAGTTCATTGTTCTTTGTCATTTTAAAAGTGTGGTATTTTCCATTATTTTATCAACTTCTTATTGGGATTTTCAGAAGCCTCTCATCAATTCAGTAATACAGAAATAAACCCATAAAACTCAAAGGAAAGTCTAACCCATTATTTTGCAAAAAACCCCACTGTTAAGTGGTTTATTAAGACTAAACCAGAAGGATTTGTGCTGCAGGTTCTGCTTACACCTAATTATCTTCAGTTACATAGTCAAAATATTTTTTCGAAGACACAATGCTGTAACAATGAAAGATATTTTATTCTAAAGTTTTCAGGTCACATGATTAAATAGAATTGAAGATAGCTCATTAAATGAAAAATGCTACCATTTACTCAGATTCACTGTTTAAACCTATAACCAGAGTAGATTCTCCCCACTGAATAGGAAAGCATACAATTAATACTCATTCCTTTCTTTATTTCTTTCTACCAAAGCAATACTCTGTAGGGTGGAAGAGAGTAGGACATGTCCTTGTACTGTACCTTTAATTCCACTATTTTCATGACAGGAAAAGTAGAACTGATCTCGATTATTGGTTAATTAAAAACTAAATTTCTTTGACTCACACTGTAGCTTGCCACTTAAAAATTAATTATGGACAATAACAAATAGCAATGTGTTCCTTTTCCAGAATAAGTTCCCCATTGGGATACAATGAAAATGTTAATAATTAATCAAACAGTCTAACTTGGTATTATTTTTTGCTACTTCACTCATATACAAAACCCCACTGATGTTAGTTGACTTTTTTTGTTTCATAAATATTTATACATAATTGCATTTTCCTTGTAAATTGCATTTTTTCACCCCAAAGGGACGAAAAAACAATTTGTGTGTTAATTTTATCTCACTGGTTTTGTTCAGCTTCAGTAGTTCTGTATATAAAATAAGAGATTAGATAAAAAAGAATGCATGAAACCTGTGTTTTATAATTTAAAGAATAATAATTAGGCAATGTTGCTAATTTTGCAGCAATTCAGGTACATTGCTACCTCCCAGCATAAAGTGAAAAGCAGGCAATTCAGCATTCCTGTTCCCCCTACTGCCCAACTTTAATACTAATTTTGTTTAGATTCTGCTGCCCCCTACAGAATAATTAAATATTTTGCATTTTACAAACCCGAGGGTTGGTGTCCATTATCTTTTAATATTACCTGGACAAGTTAATGTACATTTACCATAGAAGGAAGCAGAGCTTTATTTGCTGTCAATACAATTTTTTAATATGTCCTGCATGACCTGTGCTAAAAAAAGAAAAACAAAAAACCACCAAAACTCACCACTTTATGTTATATTGATAAAATAAAATTAAAAAAAAAAATAAAAGTTATGTGCACGTTATTGAACCACTGAAATAAAGTGAAACATATTTTACATCCTCCAAGAAAGCAGAAAGCAAGTTTACTAACCTTTGAATCTCAGGAAGTAAGCTAATTATGTACTTTATCAGCTGCTACCTGTATACTACTATTCTTTCCAGACTCCACTATCTGTAACAAACAGCGGCAGTTAAATGCAATGATGCACTTCAGATTCTAATAGAAAACAGACTGAGAATAGGATAGGGAGGAATAGATAACACTCTAAGTGTAAACTGTATATTTCTAATTACATTTCAAAAATATACCATGCTCTTTGAAAAGTATGTGTACTAGTTGATATTCCTACAAAGTAGGTTTTTAAATAAAAAGAAGACCTAGATTATGCCTCCTGTGACAAACCACTAATTGCATAGGAAAATTTGCTCTCTATAGATATGCCCAGGCTGTCTCATATTGCACTGTATGTGTCCATCATTTAGGAGATTATGCATGAAGGAGAGGAAGCCAAGGAACCTTCCATCATAATCAGTCCTTGCAACTGTGTGGAGAAAAAAAATACGCAGGAGATTTCATATGGCCTGGATTAGCACCCTTTGGTGTTCCCCAGACACCAGGCATTAGAGGAAAGAGAAATGTCATAAAATGTGAATGAGTTTCCTTTAATAAATACTTCCCAGAATGCAGAGCACAGAAACTCACATGTCCTTTGCTTACTGAGATTAGCAAGAAGTTAGGACACTGCAGTAATAACATCCCTAAAACATCTTCATTTTTCTGAGAATTTCCCCAAGTGCTCAAAGATACTAGTCTTGAGGAGACAGGTACAGATTATGCCTTCCAAGGCATATGGTGAATGAATCATGGAGCACAAAGTTGTTTGAACATGGCTGGTTTTGCTTACAAAATAATTTTGTAGAGATGTTAGCAAACCCAAGAAAACTTACAGGAATTTTGATGCCTTAGCTCCTTCATATGTTGGAAACAAATCCCAATTTTTAGTGAAGACTTTACAAAAGTTGGCTGTAAAGGGAAAATTAATCCATGAAGACAGACTCAAACATATTAATGGGTCATACTCCTTAAATAAACACAGTAAAAATGTCCTCAAAAAACCCCAAAGATCTTTCTCAGATTAAAGAAATGTTATTCTGATCATACCATTAGTGGTGACAACCTCTGCATCATTAAATGCAATAAAGACAAATCCTACCCATATATAAAATAGCTTGTCCAGAGAAATTTTCCGGACAGGGTTACTTTCAAATAAGAAACAACTTGCTTTTGAAACATATTTCAGTATTTTCTCACCTGCATGTTTAAAGGATGAATGTATTTCCTGGAGATGGAACAAGGAAACAGAAAGATGAAAAAGGCTTCAGAAACTAGGTGGGTTTTTTTCTTCCCAGAAAGAACAGAGACATTAAAGGCGGGGGAAAGACCCGTGCAAAAGTACCTATTAAATGTATTTTCCAAATTTCATCCATTCTCTTACTCTCTATAAGAATCTGTCATTCATTCAAATGGTACATTTCCTATGTATGACAGGAGCATATATGTTCACGGCTTCACAAAAAACTATAATTTAACATACAACACTGAGCTATTAAGGCAAAAAGCTTTTAGAACAAATCACAAATCTGACACTTTTCTATGGTTTTAACTTGACTAAGTTGGGTGAGGAACTGAATAAAAGAACAGCTTTGCAAGCTTCATCTAATACTTCAAATAGATTAAGTGCAGATTTCGTAGATTTAAATATTCACATTAATATTGATTTGCAGGAGTATCAGGGAAGAAAAACAACACCATTAAAATGATAGAGACATAATTCCAATTATAGTTGTTGGTAATGGAACTGCTGCATTACTAAAAGCTACAGTCTTAGATTAGAGAGGTACAGCAGTGATTCAAACCCAGGGAGAAGATAAAAGAAGAAGAAACATGTCATTGCTACAAAACCAGAACCATAAAGAATGTAAAGCATTTAAACAGCAAGACATTATTCACCACAATAAAACTGCCACTATATGGAAGAACTCTCAAGTGTTTATCAAGCAAAGGTCTGAAAACCCATAGACCCTAAAGAAGTCCTGGATTCCAGTTCAGACTTTCAAGATTCTTTCTGTATTTTACATGTTCGATATTTAATTTAAATAATACAGAGGTTGTTATGGGAGCAGATTGTGGAAACTATGAACTGCCCTATGAGTTCTTTAACTACTGTGGTACAACCAGGCATTTGTTCCTCTTCACCCTTCTCTCTTACCTTGTCTGATGTGCTCAGCCCCAGTCTGAGTCTTTTATATGATACTATGATCCTGTAATATTACCCCAAAAGGTGGAAAGTGCTACCTCACCCAACTGACATCACAGCCTTCTCAAAGGAAAAAAAATTAAGTGAATATTGGTCAGGAGACTCCTTAGCATGTAGGTTCCAGTATGTTTTGTGTATGAATAATGTGGTCTTACAAATCAGGTGATCTCATGGCTGGTGTGATATGTTAAGAGGAAGAGAGGTGAAGCGTGAGTGAAAGTCATCTTTGGGGTACAGATGTAAATTCTTTGCAAAAATAACTTTTCTTTATTACAGCATAAATTCCCTCTTTTATTTCTGACAAGGAGACAGTTTCATTGTGTTGATAGCACACAGCACTAATCCTCTATAAAACATAGTGTTAAAACAATTTCCTTTTCCTTGATGCAATTCAGCATTTTAGTATTTCACTGGGAGACAGAACCTAAGGAAATGATTTTGCTCTCCAGCTGATGAAGAGTTGCAGAATTTTAGAATTCAATGCTCTTTTTCCAATGAGCTCAGCAAGGAACATTTTTTAGACAGCTTCAAAACTGGCCTTGAGATTGCCAGGTACAAAATAATACAGAATTTACACAGTTTTCTTTAACACTCAGGATTGTTTAAAATGAATGTCTTAATCACATCAGAGTGATTCTTTAAACTTGAATGACCCAACTCTGGCTTTGAAAGATCTTTAAAACATTGGTGACTGTGCCATTCAGGCCCCGGCAGACACTTGGTACGTGTTAAGATCAGATCTGCTGGTGTCTCAAATGTCTGTTCAGGGTTAGAAATAAAGGTGCGCAGAAAACAATTCTTCACATTTTCAGGTTTTGACTTCCTTCCATCTACAACCACTGTCTATGCAAAAGAAGAATGAGGTTTTCACAGACTAGGGGCAAGCAAAGGAACAACTGCAGAACTAGCTTTCTCTCTGCAAGTTTACATCTTTATAATTTTTGGCTTGCATTTTTTTAATTTAATTTTGTCAGTTTTGTTTACTTCACTGCCTTTTTTTCCCCATTACTATCTTGCCATTAGTACTTTTGTTTCAATGATGTGCTCATTTGTAGATCCTAGCATGAAAATTGTAATCTAACCCAAATATTTCGACTGTGCTCATATTTGCTTCTCAGTTTCCTTTGTGCAGCATTACCTTTCCTTAGGCCAGTTACTTTAATGGCAGTATTGCATTCTTTTCTAGTGAGGTATTTATAGAAATCATTCTATACAATAGAACTATTTCTTGTTCTAATTTGTCTTTTCATGAGTTAAAATGCATCATAGGAAATTTAAAACACACAGCTAAGAATCAGAACATTTTAATTTAAGCTACAACTCTCTATGTCAGCCTAACACATTAATTACCTGATATATGGATACAGCCTATATTTTATATATATTCCCTATAAATTCCCTATATTTTATGGAGTTCTATGCAATTGAAGTAACAGTGCCAACACCTTAAGTGTAGTAAAACAACATACACACAAGATGCTGACTACCTAACATGAATGGTCTGAAAACCTGTTCCTCTCCTTCCATAATTCTGCTTTACAAAGTGAAACCCTAGGGTTTGGTGCAAGTGTAGTAATGGTAGAGATAAGATTTCCTTAACAGAAAGGATTCTCTATGGCATGGTGCCACAGTGAGGAATATATTTCCTTCTATTGCCTTGATGCATCCAGTTGTGGTTCCTAATTTTAGCCAATCACTGCTCCACTGCATCATTTCTTAGATTTAGTCCTGCAGTTTGACAGGCAAAGTCACCTTGATAGCAAAACAGTTATTCTCTATTGAATTCTTATACAACATAAGGCAGTGGCAGAGATTGCATGACTGTCCTTAGCATAAGGCAGACCCCAGAATTTCCTGTCTGGTGAAGATACTGACCCACTAATCTTTTTACAAAACGAACCCAGGCAGCATTAACCAGAAAAAACTGTCAACCAATAAAGAGCACATACATCCATTCCAGTTGAAAGTAAAGATTTTTGTTCCATGGACATACAAGAGAAAATAACACACCTTAGTTGTACAGTTTTGATCTGAGAAACAGGACAGATGCTGGGTGCCGTTGCCACTTGTCCTGTCAGCTTGCAGCAATCTGTAGCATTGGCCATCTCTGAACTTCCCTGAACAGTTGGGTCTGTTTGGCTGTGCTTTAATAGTTCTCCATTATTTCAATAACTTAATATAGTATTGTCTTGAACTTTTTAATTTTTGTCATAAAAGCCATCCTACCACAGTGAGATACAGAATGCAGGTGTGCATCATGTGATAAATATGTGATATTCCTTTTTTTGCCTTATTTATTTTAATTTTTAAAGAAATTAAGTGCATTCAACATCTTGTCACATGAGAAACAATAACCAACTTTTCTCTATAGATTTTTTTCCATATTTACTTTATACATCTCTTCTATCCCTCCTTTTTCTCATAGGGAAAATTCCTAGTCCAAAAGAAATGTACTTGTACATGTTATATAAGCTGTCTTTTTATGATTATATCATATATTATATACAAGTGTGCACTTAATTTTTTTGATGGTCTGCTTAGTAAAAATTTGGTTTTGATCATCTTCATTGCCCTTTCCTTCATTTTTTCTTTAGCCATCTTTTTTCTTTTTCACTCTAACTACAACTACCCACCATTATGAAGGATACAAGTGTTTTTTTTTATATCTATTTCCCTTCTATTAAATTCAAAGACACAATTTACATCATGGAGCATTGCTGAATAATGTTTATACAGAATTTGATGCCATGGTCATGGGTTACTTGTAAGGTAGTTGCTAACTTTGATTTTACCGTTGTGTATCATCATTTAGGGTTGCATTTCTCCTTTTACTCTTGTTTTATTTATGAACATTACATTTACTGTATTTTTAAATTTATTTCATTGCCAGTCAGACTCATGATCAGAAATCTAAGATATTCACAGTCTATGTCACTTTTGAATAACCTTAATAATCTCTCAACATCCACCAGCACTATCAGTCACTTCTCAGACCTGGTCCAGAAAAATCATGAATACAATGAGCAACACAGGTACAGTGGAAACCCCTCTGGGATTCTTATCATTATCTCCATCCACTACAGAAGATGATAACTTTTCCCTGCATTTTTTCCAGTCTTTCAAGCAACTATTTAACTGTGACAGGATTTTTCCCCTTTCCCAAAAAAAAAAAAAAAATGCCTGTTAAAATCTTTTTGGAAGCTGAGATATACTATTATGAGCCTTATTTACAAGTTCATTGACATCACTAAATATCTCTTCAAAACTTGCAGGTTTTGGCTTTATTCTACAAAAGCTGTATTGACTTTCACCACAGTATCATACATTCACTAAATTCCATTCTTTGTTATAGTTTTGATTGCATTGCTTGGTACAAAAGCCAAATGCACTCAGACCAGTTCTATTTGTATAGAGGTCTTCTAAAAAGCTTTGTGAAAATGACTCTGCATTTACTGTCTTCCTTTCCTGTGATAACATGACTAAATAAAATACCATAGTCACCACTGTGTCAACTTCTAGGCTTCAGAGTTTATGCATAAAGAGAACCTAGCCCTTGCTGGTGAGGAATTCTGGTGAGGAATTGTATTGTGCATTGTGGCAGTGGTGCAGGTTCCCAAAACCCCTTCCCCTGTTATACCCAGAACCCCAGCACCCCCTCGGAAGATTTGGGCAGCCCACAGGGACTGAGGAAACCCCTGGGGTGGAGCTGCAGGTGGTTAGGCCCAAAAAGGGGCTGAGAAATGAGGGGGTTGGCCTTCCCTTCTTAGTTGCTGCACCCCTTGTCAATCTCCCACCAGTCCCCTCCCAGTTCTAGAAGTTTCTGTTTCCCTTGACGCCCACATGTGTCCTCTTCTATATCCATTGTTTGTCCAAGTTGTCAATCACCCCCACTCCTCCCCTTTCCCTTNTACTTTTTCTCCTTTTGGTTGCGATTATAATTTTCATTATTGGGTTTTTTCATTGGTTGTTTCTTTTCTTCATTTGAATTTTTAAAGTGATCTTCTCTCAAACCAAAATTTGTAGCATGTTCTTCTGATTCTTCTCCCCATCCTACCAAGGTTGGAGGGAAGAGTGAGCTTCAAGTTTTGTCATGAAAAATAAACTTTTCTAGGAGGAATGCAGATACAGCATAGATTACCTGATCTAAACACCCTTGTCAAACAGGGCCAGCTAGAACTGTTGCCCACGTCTGTGTCCAGATGACTTCTGAGTACCCACAAGGCAGGAAACACAATTTCTGGATTTTCTCCCTCTGTCCTGTTGAGGGGAGGGAGTGAAAGATTGGCTTGGTGGGTACCTGACAGCTCGCCGAGGTAGTCCCACCGCATTTAAATACTAAAACCAAAACCAGCCAAAATAACATAGAAATTTCATTTGATGGCCTTTTTCTTCTCTATGCTGGTAATTTTCTCTTGCAATTCCACTTCTTTAAAGGAGTTGCTCATGGATACACTGTTTGCAGCCATGTACTTCATGTAGTTATGCTTATTATGCTTGTAAAAAAACAATTTGTGATCTCCCTGTGCTGACAGCCATGTCATGTTCTGCAGAAAATATGTAGATGTGTTTTCTGTGGGAACCTTCACATGTGTCCTCTTCTATATCCAGAAATAAAATGCCTCTATTCTTTTGAAAAATAATGTATTTTACATGGGTAATATAAAATCACAAGTGTGATTTATAAACTCAAATGGGCTTTCTTCAGACTATACAGTCTGATTCTATGTAAGTAGAGGCTGTAAAATACCTCTTCTATCTCTTTAATGCAACCAGTACTTCAATGTGGTTAGAATGGATTTCTAGAAAAGCATCACATACATATTTGATAAGAAATAAATTCCATGTACTATAACTCTGGGACAGTTTGAAAGGACTGGTGGTGGTGGTGGGGTGTGGGCTCATTTTTAGTGTTCTCCTTATCATCTCCTCTACAGAAGAAATAACCCTGTTCTATTTTCTCATCAATAAAACCACATGGAATTAAATTGAGAGGGAGAGCAGCATCTACATAGGTAATACTGCCCTTGAAATAGTATATGAAATAACACTGAATGCTGAAAGAGCATTGAACATTGAAATAAAATATGTCAAATAACTAATTTTGTCTCTCCTTTCTAATGACTCTGTTGCTGGAAAATGATGTTAGGCCTGATAGCTGTGGCTGGATAGTGGTTTCCTGTATCTCATCAAAATTTATAAGTCATGTGTTCAGACACTTCTCTGAAATGATAGGTATCAGCAGTGGTAATTTGTGACTGAGAAATAATCTAGCATGGAATTTAGCATGAAAGGTAGGAAGCTCCAACTGCAGCATGAGTTACAGTGGCTCGAAGCAGGAATGCCAGAGATAGAAGGATTCCCTGTGAAGGAGTGAATTTTCCCTTGGTGATAAGAAACAGCTGCAGCATTGTCTTGCATGTGCTCAGGAGTCACCTTTAGGTAACAGAGCTGGACTGGGGAATAGACTCATGGCTGGGCAGAGGTGCCTCACGCAACTGCTCAAAGGACTGGTGTAGGTGAAAGTACCTACCAGGTATTGGCTTGTGACACATCTTTGTAGGCTCCTTATGGAGCCACCTGTAGCAGCAAGACTCTGCCCAATACATTGTTCCATATTTTATACTCATATTTAAGCACAAACCTGTGTTCTATATCGTCTGTGTTACTCATGGTCCTCTGGATCTGACTCCACAAGCAACACAGTGAAGACTGTACTTCTCAAGGAAGCACCACCACAAGAGCCTTGTCCTCAGACAAGTCCCCCCATTCTGTGTAAGTGTCCTGTCCAGTGAAGTCAAAACTACTGCTGTGCAACCAGAGCAGCTGCCGCTTAGTGTGAGAACTAAAGCCCTTATCTTATGGACCTTCAGGGTAGCTTTTCAGATTATGATTAACAAGGGGAAGGAAACACCTTAGAACGTTGTGGAAAAAAGGGGGTTTAGGGTGAAAAAGTCCTAGTTTTAAGTCGTACATTTGAATGCCTTTGTCACTTTAGCTTTCTCAGGTGGTTGGGTAGATATAATTTATTTTTTAATATTTGTTCAGCTCTATGTTAAAATGACTTCATAACTGTTCAAACAATGGAGACAAATGGCTTTATTTTATGCCTGGAATCTGCTTAAACAGTGTTTGTAAACGTGGATTGAGGAAACAGTTCATTAAACACTGTGCACTTACAAACTTCTTAAACTGTAACATCTGACTGATACATGTAAAGTGAGATACAATCATTTTTGCAGGCTGATTTGCACAGAAAAAGATGTGCACAACAGACACAGCTACTCGTGTAGTCTTCCTTGAGTAATAAACTGCAGTAGATACAGTTGTGTAACAAGACAGGTCTCAAAAGAAGCTAATATGGCTTATTATTAAGCACTCAGCTATGTGACTGTGATCTCTGCTTCTTTAAGTTCTGCCAGACAGTCACAGTTCCTATGTGCACCAATGTGAGAGACAGAGATTTCATCCTTTAACCCCACAGGCGTTTTTTATTTCATTCTCTTAAAGAAATAAGGTAAACCAGGATGACGTCCTGCCTGAGGTTTTGGAGAGGCACATACATTATCACAGCTTTTGTCCTATGTAAAGTGGTACACCAGCAAAACTATTCTGCTGGCCCGTCAGTGAGTGCAACAATAATTATTTGCCCACAAAGGACTTCCTTTGCTATTGAAGTAACTAGAGAGCTGGTTGCAATAATGATTCTTCTAGGAATAGGGCTAACTGGCTGCTCTTCACAGTTTCCATACCCGTCAGAAAAAAAATCCAGACCAGATCATTAGCCTTATCTAAATATACCCTAAAATCTGACATTTAAGAGTTTAAATTCTCATTAAAAGCTACAGGAAGGTAATAAAAATTGAAATTAGACAGTACTGTCAGCACACTACATCTTTGCAAGAAAGTAATCTCAAGGTTGAGTAATGATGGGATAAGTTCATGCTAAAAAAAATACGCTCATGTAGCCTTGGGAAAGAATCCAGAGAATATCAGAGCATTATTTTCCATTGCTTCACACTGACACCAAATGCCAAATGTAGCATTAAAATCCCACATTGTCCAGTGTACTGGGTCTGGCTGAAACAGCGTTAATTTTCCCCACAGCAGCCCTCACAGTGCTGTGGTGTGCAGTGGTAGCTAGAGAGGTGCTGATAACACACCGGTGTTTGGCTATTGCTGGGCAGCACTGGACAGCCTCAGAGCTGTCTCTCCAATATCCCTCCTCCCCATCAGTAGGCTCGGGGGTGGGCAAAATCTTGGCATGGGACACGACTTGAACAGCTGTCTCAAACTGACCAAAGATATCTGCTCAGACATAAAAGCTAAGAAAAAGGAGGAGGAAGGCTGGGGGGAACATTCATTGTTTACAATATTTGTCTTCCAGAGCAACCACTACACTTGCTGAAGCCCCATTTCTTGGGAAGTGGATGAACATTACTTGCTCACAGGAAGTAGAGAATAAAATATTTAAGGTTTTTTTTCTTCTTTGCTTGCACATGCAATAACTTTTGCTTTTGCTTTAGTAAACTGCCTTATCTCAACCTATAAGTTTTTTTCATCTTATTTTCTCTCTCCTGCCCAGCTGTGGAGGAAAGTGATAGAGTGGCTTGGTGGGCACTTGGCATCCAGCCAAGGTCAACCCACTACCTCCACCTATAGACAACCATGCAAGTTTTATTTAAAAGAAATCAGATGCTTAAAACTTCTTGCCTTTATGACCAGTGAAAAATCCCATTCCACTGAGCATTTCACTTTGAAGGTTTAAGATTTCCATAACTGCTTGAAAAAATAATCTCAACATCACTCAGAAACTGATGTCTTCCATCAAATAAGAATGTTGTTGACTATTTGGGTTCTTATATTTAAATATTTTGTACTCCAGACTTATTCACTAGTGGTTACAGATACTAAGAGGATTTCATCTCAGGTAATTAGGTGCTTACTGTGTAGGTATCCACATCAAGACCATTGTAAGCTTATTTTGTAATCAACAAGCAAAAATAAGCAATCCTAGGCCATGAGTCTTTTGAATTATTTTAGATGCCTGTTTTAGAGCAAGGTAAATCAAGCCAACAAAGTGCCCATAGACTTTGCTGACTGCCTGGAAAGGGAGGCCAAATGAAGCCCTACATTTGGTAAGTTAATAATGCCTTCTGAGAGACGTGGTGTGACAGCAGAGGGTTTGTGTTCACTGTTTCATGCATGGTGTCATAGCAAAATAACAGACCAAGAATAAGTGTTCAAAGGCAGCATGTGTGTGACAAATGAGCACTACAATTCCAACTAATACAGAAAATTTGTATTTTGGGATGAGGGAAAGTCAGAGAAAGAATAGAAGGAAAGATGAAACCGTCTTCTCAAAGCAGTGAACTGATGCAAATGGCAGAGAGTAGCAATCAATATACACTGCTGTGATCCCACTCAGATTTTGTGAATACATACAGACTGCTTTGGTCCTATTAATGTTGTACAATCACCAACCAGAAGAAGTGTCAGCTTCTGAAATTAGAATGGCTGAAATGTAGGAGAGAAATGCATCAAAATGGAAGGCAGAGGCATAAGTTTATAGCAGCTTATAGTGACAACAGCAAATACTGTCTTCTTGACCTGTCACTGAGAGGAATTGTATTTCTCTCAATTTGGCTGTTTGGCAGGCACACAATTTCTGGGGTTGACATCATCATTTATCCTTTTTTTGTTCTGGTTGGCAGCATTTTCAGCTGTTTTACAAGAAGCACTTGAATTGTCTATTAAGAACTTTTAATCTATGTATTTATTTATTCTGAAAAGCATACTCATGCATGCATCATCAGTCATCTTCTATGAGCTTGAGTCAGCTGTGGACCCTGAGCTGAGCAACTGACTCATACTGACACAGAAGACACGGATTGTATTATTGTTAGGTGTTCTTATGATGTTATTAGTGTCATAGGGACAGAGTGGGAAGGCTGAACTCGGGGTGTTTGTACCTTAAAGTGAAAGCTGAATCATGTAGACATTCCATGTCTGTAATTTAAAAAGAGCCATTTGGTGAGGGGAGATACAAAAGCAGTAGTTTTGTGATTGTTATTGAGACAATTCATCCATTCTAAAATTGTTCAGCCATAACAAGGAGGATGTATCGATGAATCAGAAGGAGCAAAAGCATGAGTAAGCCTTACAGTATCAGCTGAACTCTCTAAAAGCTCTTGGTCTTGCAACAAGACCTGGGATTGTGGGATAGTTGAGAAGCAGTGCGTGCCTCCACCAAATCATTTTACTCTGTCCTTCTAGGTCTGGCCTAAACTTCCCCAGCTGTGTAATGTACCTCTGACTTTTGATAGCGATGCGTGATGCTGACAGGAAGAATACATCCTAAAATGGAATTTGGTGATGTTGTACAAATCCCGGATGAATATGAAAAAAAATGGAGTTGAGGATCCTGGCAGACAATGAGGTGAACATGAGTCAGGTGCTAAAGATCTGGTAAATCTCACCAAAAACCTGATTGTGACCATACTGGGTTAATGACCAGAGTACGACAAAAAGTTGAGGGAAGTGATTTTTCCCTGAACTTTTATGTCCCACAATACAAGGCAAGCTGGAGCTAATCCTTGTGATGATTAGAGAGTGGAGCAAACAATACATAGTTTGAGACCAAATCAAATTTGTTTCTTTACCCAGGAGAAAAGAAGTCTGAGGGAGGACTTACTGCAGGCTTCAATTAAGGGGAGACTGCAGAGATAAAGTCAGATTTGCCCCAGTAGTGCACAATGGATGGCAAGTTACAGCAGTCACAGCTTTCAGGAAGGGAAATTCTGACTGGCCAAAAGAAAAAACTCTTTGCTCAGACAGTATTTAGGCTCTGAAGCAAGTTTTGCAGAATGGTTGTAGAAAAAGAACCCTCAGAGATATTCAGAACTTAACAAGACTCAGGTTTTTTTCTAAACCTGGTTTAACTTAGAAACCAGTACTGCTTTGAACAGCAAGTTGTCTTGAATGATTTCCAGGATTCCATTCCAGACATCCTTTCCTTTTATGATGCTTTGCTGCCTTTTAGCCCTGGAATTAAAGAACTCTCCCTCTGACAGCTGTTGCCATTAATATTTACATGAAATCCTGCAGGAGTTCTTGGCCAGCCACCTTCATCATTGGGCTGCTGAAATCAGTCACGTAGACCACTGGTGACTAGAATATGTTGGAACAGACAGATATAGTATAATGCAAATTAGAGGAAATGATTAAAATTATTTGTATCCTGTATTAGTTTTGGGGAAATAAATCATGCACATCATGCTAGCTATTCACTGGAAACATCTGTTCAGTAGAAACTAAAAACAACTAAGATTTTTGAAAGAAATAGAGATCATTGAGAGTCTGAAACTAAGGCACTAGATCCTCCTATGATCTAGCCTGTACCTATTTAATTTATCCTGGTTTTCACAGCAGGGTTAAAGCAATGTTACTATTAACTTACTCAGTTAAGAATTATTTCTAAGAGAAGTTTTCTATCTGCAGAGATTCATGATGTCTTAATGAACTCAGTAAATAACCTCACTCAATACATAATGGTCTGAGTATCAGAATTATGGGTTGTTGACTGCCTTGATAATGAGATGAGGTTTTGTTCCAAATGTCAAATGTATATATTCTGCCTTTACACCATATTTATCCGTAAGTGCTATAAGCTCTGAGTTTCACAAATTGTCAGGCATATTTATTGTGGGAGTGTAGCTTTCTGCTTCCAGTTCCCTTTTCATTTAGAATTGCTAATTAGTTACCTCACAGTTTAAGATGAGATGGCATAGACTGCAAATTATTTCAGGGTAGTTATAAGCTAGATGAAGAGCAGCTGAAAAACAGGTGTCTGCCTTATGATTGGATGTCATGTTAGAAATAAAGAGAAAGTAATGATTGCTGAAGAAGGAAGCTGGATAGAAATCTTTACCTCAACATGCAAGTGCATGCAGTATGTTTGACATTTTATGAAGCACAAACACCACCTCATTTCAGAGGTTTAATGACAAAATTAGAATAATATGCCAGTGAGAGGGTAGGATACCAGCAGACAGATGAGGATTTGCATTGAAAAGTGTACAGAAGACATCCTTCATGCTGTTCAAAATTTTTACACTCAGAGAAGCAGAGGTCTGAATTACATGGTCAATTTTCATCCTAGTCTTGAAGATGAACTATGCCCAAATGGATAGTAATTCATTATGCTATGCTTTTCTATTGTTTTCATGTGCAGTTTTAATCAGTTTAAAATGTGCTATGCTTAGCAATATGGATTAAAGCTCTTCCTTCCAGGACAAGCCATACTTTCCTCCAAATCAACAAAAGCCTTACTGATGAGCAAAATCATTTGGCATCCAATAATTTCACTAAGATTTAGCTGCTTTTTTTTTTTTTTTAAGGTGTTACATATTAGGGCCAAAGAGAATTTGATGATTTTTGAATATCATTCCTTTTACTGCAATGGCTCCCCAAAGTCTTGTTGGGGAACATTCCTGAGAAATACACCCTATGATGTTTTACGTACACATGTTCAAAAACAAGCCTCTGTGAAAATAAAAAGGATAAGCAGGAACTTGTAACCCTCATTAGGCTATTTCAGTCACGTCTAAAATTAGACAGCATAAAATAGCACAAAACAAATTTTTCTCTGGTCAGTTATGACTCCTTGAAATTTCCCAGATATAAAAAAACAATCTCAAACCTAAAAACAACAAGCAAACAAAAAATTATGTAATAGTTTGAACATGCTGCAACTTCTCAGCTTTTGTGAGTACAAAACATAAAACTGCAGATTTTGCAGGCTGCAGCTGCCTTTTCTGTTCTTACAGAACATTGCTAAGGAAGGAGTGAGCCTGGGAAACACATAAGGCTGGAAGTTTAGCTGAAATTGGACTGCTCTGAAAGCCACAGGAGGTCTGGCTTGGAAAGCACATTTCCATGACATTTTCAGAATTGCATTCTTGCATTTGCTTTTTCATTCTGAGTAAAATATTCTTTTTCTAGAAAACAAACAAACGCATCAAAATTCAATTTCCTGATCACTTCTTGAAAACATATTTAGAACTCTGTGTCAGAGAAAAGTGGGTTCAGTTACACCTTTAAACATCATCGTATTGACGGAAACTGATAATGATAAAAATTGTCAGCTAATAAGGAAATATGGTACACAAATTCAGAAATCAAGCATGAATTTTAGTCATTCTAAAGGATTGAAGAAAGAGTTACTATTATCTAGTATGTGCAAAGATTATTCAAAATACCTATGGAAAGAATAATTTTTCCAGCTAGGAGCTACAACTTTGTAGAATCTGTTTTGTTTTTTTTTTTTGATTAAGAAATAAAACTTGTAGGAAAGCTCTTGACAAGGCATGAGACAGTCATTAATACAAGGCAATGCACTAAGATGAGCCCTTTCCTCTATGCTGGCAAGACTTACTAGAACAAAGAACTGTCAGTTTGTATCTTGCAGTCTGCCATATAATGTGATATGTACCTAATTCAGCTTCAAGCTTCAGTACTTTGAATAATAAGATAACATTTGAGATTATGACGTCTAAATAGAGATCTCTTCATCGTGATATCTTTAGGTCCTGTGGATGTCCATACAATAGGGATGTGGGACTTGATTCAGCTAACTAAAGGGAATATTGGAGGTGCTCTGCAATATTTCATCCAGGTTCTAGCTGCCACTCTAGAAAATTGCGGGTGCCCTGTAAGTCCTGTCTCAGACCTACTAATCACGCAGGGAGGACTCCAAAAGCTTCACATTCTTGTTCAACAGCTGAATTTGAAGCTGCAAGGGAGGCTAAGGGGGACAGATAGACCACAGGTATAATTTATAATTTCCCAAAGTATCCCAGAGTAAATGATATAGAAAAAACTCATGTCTTTTAAAGTGACAGCTGGAGACCTATGAGAATGTCTAAGGACATCATTAATCATACTAAGTCATATGTGTGGGCACCTGAATAGATTCCTCAGTGCCAGTGTAAGTTATAGATTTATGCAAGTGTCATATTTTAACCGCAGATGGCAACTAAGGACCATGTAGCTGCTACCTCATTCTTCCCCCACCCTCCTCCTGTGGGACTAGAAGGAGAATAGGAAAAAAGTAAAATCCATGGGTTGAGATAAGAACAGTAAAAATCAAAATAAGGTAGCATATAATGATGATGATAATGATGATGATGATGATGATAGTAATAGTAGCAAAAAGGAAGATAACAGAGAGAGAGAAAGAGGAATAAACCACAAGTAAAACAGGTGACCCACAATACAGTTGCTCACTATCTGACTGATGCCCTGTTCCCAAGCAATCCTGGACAACTTTCCACAATTTATACACTGAGCATGATTCTCTGTGGTATGGGATATCCCTTTGGCCAGTTTGAGTCATCTGTCCTACTTATGGTCACTCCTGGATTCTTGTGCACCTGCTTGCTGGGAGAGCAGGAGAAACTAAAACTCCTCGATTTAGAGTAAGCACTGCTTAGCATCTACTAAAACATCAGTGTGTTATCAATACTACAATTCACTAACAACACTAGAACTCAAAACACAAATATAAAATAAATTCCCAGCCAAAACCAGGACAGCAAGATGCAGACAGTAACAAATTTTACAAACTCATTCCTTCACAAGATTGTTGCCTATAGATATATTCTCAATATTAAAAATCCCCTCTTCAGTGTCCTGATAAATGTATGCTAATTTTGATTGTTTTTTACCAAATCTTAGAGAAACTAATGTAACAAAATATATATGAATTATGGTTTAACGTAAGAAGTAAAATGAAGAATAGTTGATAAATGTGTACTGATTCCATATAAATATCACAGAGCATCAGTTTATTTTAAACTGTGGTCACAGTTTCATAGAGGTTGATGGATTTTCTTCAATTAATATAGATATTAATGAGTAAACAACATGACATTTGCTGAGATTTGTTTGTTCCCCTCTGATAATAATAATTTTGGCCCAACATACTAAAATTACAGTGCAACTTTTGCCTTCACCATAGCATTTTATTTGAGCAACAACCTTAATCATGTTCACTCTTAATTACAATTTCTTTAAGACTTATTAATAAATTGTAACAGTAGGAAGTTCTCATGATTTATTAACAGACAATACTTTCTCTTTTCTAATCCATCCTCTAAATGACAAAAGAGATCTGAAAGTGGCAGTCTCCAAGAGTCCAAGATAAATTAATATTAACAAACTTGATGGAGCAGTCTCACTAGGAACTGATTTGTCAGAATCCACCCTTCTTTATGTATAATTGTTTCTATCAAATCCATGATTTTCTTACTCAAAAGTTTATTTGAAAATTTAATGATTTAATAGGAAGACTTCCCAATAGTTTCTTAAAACTGAGGAATAGAGGAACAGAAATAGATGGAACATATAATTGTTCAAAATTGTTGTATGTTATTGCTCAAAATTAGAAAGAACCCACCATAGAAAAGACAGTTATTCAATACTATACTTCTCTGCCAGAGTATCATTGTATCTACAGTTTTGGTTTGGTTAGTTTAGTTGGGTTTTTTTCTTCTTTTTTTCCTTTTTCTTTTCCCTCTAGTCTTTCCATCTGCTGGTTGGTCACGTTATAAGTAGCATATAATTGAATATGTTAATAATTACTGATGTTCAGTTGGTCTAAACTTGTAATTTCCATAGTAGGACTACAGTGAACATCTACTTTTTGTGGGTTTAACAGTGGAATGATTATTGAAATATGGCACAGTAAAAGGGTTTTTTCTTGTTTTGTTTGACTTTTTAATGATATCTTTAAAGCAATTTATATAACATGCTTATTTAAGTCTTAGATACACTAACTAATTAAAAAAGTTAAAGGAGTCTGAAGTAAAATTTTTGGCAGCTTTTCTTTCTCTTAATGTAGCTGTGAGCCCTATTGAGACATGTAAAGAAAGTAACGATTAGGTTAATGCTATAGCTTATTTCTCCAGTAAAGAAAAAATTAAGAGACCAAATTTCATACCCTTCTTTCACTCCTCAGAGAATACTATGCCCTCCCTGGATGGAAGACAAGAAATTAAGAAAAATTAAATAGGTAGTTAAGTAAAATTTACCCACATCATAAGGATTTATATGACTTCTTTAAGAGGAATAGGATAAATTAATTTTTTTCCTAGAATTTGAGTATTTAGAGTAGTTTAAAAAAATTACAAGCTCCATTCCAAGGTTTGGAGCAACGTATATATTCCCTGAAATGAAAATAAGAACATAGGTGTTGCTTTAAATGAGAAAATTGGATACAAAATGCAATGGAATATAATTTAAAGAATAAGAACATAACCACCTGCCTCTCAAAAGTAGGGATAGAGGGGAAGTATAAACAATAAAATGATTGGATAAGACATAGCATTTCTGCCATACATGGGAGTTGACTGGACCTTCAGGGAAGATTTAGTCAGGAAGAATGTCTGCGGGAAGAATGTCTGTAAACCTGAAAGATAAAGAGAGAGAACTGGACAATTTTAGTAAACTCTAAAAGGATACATAATCAAATGATCACAAGTGCAGCTTATGTACATGCTCAACAATATGCCTTTACTTAGTAACAGTTTAGTACAGGTAAACATCTCAAAAAAAGGTTTCACTGAGCATTCTTATACTTAGATCATGACCTATGGTTTTAATCTCTCAGATATTACCACATTTTGGCTAAATACTTTCTGTTGCCTTTTTTAATACCAATACATGTATAATTTCAGAGCTGGTTTCTTGCAGATCTAAACAGACATCTGTGAAGAACTATAACCAGCTTCTTAAAGACCACATTTAAAGATTACTAAAAGGAGTATTTATCCTGCTTTTTATGCTTTAATTTTATGATCACATGAGTTCCATATAATGAAATTTAGAGGCAAAATAGTTCAAAAATGTATTAGAGTAGTGGAATTCACTGAAGTACTGAGTGACTTTGTTTTGCTGGATTAAACACCACACAAAATCATTGTCACACAATGAGGGGAAAAAATCCAACACCTAAAAGAAAATCAGAGACTAACTGACACTATAAATGTTTCATGGATTACTGAAACCAGTTAAACACATGAGCAGACCTTCACAAATGGAGCTGTAATGAATGGAAATGGAAAAGGAAAGAGATTCATTATAAAAGGGACTGCCAGAAAGATGAAAAGAAGCTGTAAGATTTACTATATATTGCTTGCTTCTTCTTGCAGTAAAGTATTTCTTTGCTATTATATTCTGGATTTTGTCATTAGATTTCTTTAAAAATCATATCTGAAATTTTACTGTAAGGTATATAATATTTATAGAAACAAACTGTCTACATTTTATTACAATACTAGCTATGCTTGCTTTCTATTCTTTTCTTTTTATCTTTTTTTTTTTTTCCCCCTTCAGCATAAACATCTCTTTCTGGAGAGGTTGGAGAGATAAGTGACAACAGATCGGAAGAAATGCAGCCTGGAATCTAACTAAATTGAATAGTGCAATGTTGTACTGTTGCCAGTTTGTATTTGTCAGAAGTAGCTAAAAGAATGAAGTCTAAAGTATGTTTGTGAGAAAGAGAAGAAGTTGGGCAAAAAAATGGAAGACTACAAAAAAAAATCACATGTAAACTTTCTCGGAAAAAGGAATTTCCATTACAGGACTGTTAAAAATTTTTTGCAGTTGATCAGTTCATTTGTTTCACGAGTTTTGTTTAAAACATTTTGTTTTGTAAGGAATGTCTTGAATGGCAAAAATGTGTTACTATGAAAATGATTAAGGCAAATATTGAAAACTTCAAGCATTCAAAAAATAAAAATAAATAGAAATATATGAAAAATCTTGAACTTTTAAAAAAGTTATTATTCTATTTTACTTATACACGTCTATGATTTTTCAGTAACATTCCATCATATTTATCATTTTTTTCCTCAGTACATTATAGTCTGTGGTCACCTAGTAATTTTGGGTTTAAATCAATGCAAATATTTTCTTATGCATTGAATATCCCCTGAACTTGAATATTTGAAGACATATTAATTATAATAACCTTGAAAGTACAGAACCAATGAGATTTGTCATAACTTCATTTACATTTACATTTTCAAAATATTCTGAAATTAACAAACAGTATCAAAAGCTACATCTTCACAGTTTTTTGATGATGCTATTCCTATGTTCTAATGTAAAAATAATACATAATTTTCCCCAAAAGTCAAGATTTCTGGCATTTCATTTATCATTTCCAGAAGTCCATACTGCACCTTCCAATGGAGTTAGAGATGCTCATAGGCATGACTGTCAAATTATTTATGAGAGGTGTTAACAGTTCATGGGCACCATAAACTGAAGCAAGACCAAACTCAGAAACCTTGCACCTACTTCCTACCAATCAAATAGATTAAAATTAAGACAGGATCCAAGCTTTCAAAAACAAGCATCATTAAATGAATATTGCTATTTCAACTGATTTCAGGTCATACTTCCATCAGAAAACACAAACTGAAAGGTCAGTGCAACATCCAGGAGCACAGTATACAATATAAATAAACACTATCTAAAAAAACCAAGATCCACTGAGCTCTTGAGGGAAAGCTTTTCAGGATATTGTAGTAGAGGCAGAATCTCAATGGGCCCAGAAAGATCCAACCTGTATCTTGGGAAAGACTGACCAGTCCAAGAGAAGGTACTTCTACACATTTTGCTCTGTAAGGTTTCCTCTTGGTACATTCCATACTCTTTCCCTCCACTTTAACTTCTTTCTGAAAAATTCAGAAGTTGAATGATCTTCCTTCTGTGAAAGACACACACTTTTCTCCTCTTCTTTTCTTCCCTGTAATTTTGTACTAAAAATCATATATATTTACTGATATACTGATAGTGCATATCTACTTAGCCCAGAAGGGTTTTTTCTCTTTCAACTCAATAATGATGGAAAGATAACATTTAAAGCAATTTCAGCAACTTGTGGCTATTTTCCTGAGGGATCTTATTGTCAAGTTTACAAATTTAAAATCAACAGAATACTCAATCACTCTGTACTTATTCTATTTTTGGTCTATAGTTATCACATGAATTAACATTATTCAATACTTGTCTAAAATGACTAAGTGGGTAGAACAGTGTTATCCAAAATTCCTCATTGTTCTTTATAGAAAAATTATCCTTTAAGGCATCAGCAAGTTGCACCAACCTTCATCTAAGAGCCAATGAGATACTTTTTCTCTATTCCCTGTATTCCACAACTGACTTCACATTAGGATGACAAATAACCTTGCTACAGTTTCAATACCTAACTCTTCCTCCCGTATTCTCAACATCACCAGAATTAATCATTATACATCAGACTACAGAAATTTATCTGTTTTTATGTATGAATCCAATAGTATTTAAAATAAACAAACTATAAAGAACAAGTTTCTTCCTCCCAGGAAGAAAGGACCTCTAATTTCTGTATGCACAGTATCACCCGTGAAAGGCAGAATTGCTATCATCCTGACATATTGCCTCTTTTAAATTATTTCCTAGATTTAAGGAACTCAAAGAAACTTTTGATAACTTAGTTTCAGTAACTTCTGCTATTTACCAATTTCAGTGAATAGTTGTACAGGAAAAATTAATTAAAAAATAAGATTGAAATAATTACAGTAATGTAAATCTGTTATTAATTTTGTTCTGCATATATGATGTTCGGTTTATGTTCTGAAATGTGTTGTATCCTGTTCTGGTTTCTGGCTCCTGTCTCTCATTAGTCTTAACAAGCAATTACATTGTGTAATTTTGGACCCACAAACAGTATTCAAGATTTGGAAAACATTGCAACTTAAATAACCAGAAATTGATAGATAAATATAAGTTTGAAAAGAAGTTTATATTCTCTATATACTTTGTTGTCTTACATGTTTTCCCCAATAAATGTTACATTTTAATGAATTATTGAACACTCTTTACAACTTCTCAATGAATTAACTCATTTTAGTCTAATGAAATAGAATAGATGACAGGTTGCAGTTTTGTTTTCTATTAAACCTTAATATTATTAATATTTTGACTTAAATGGGGAATATTTTCAGTAGACCTTGTAATTAATGTGATTATCTATAAAACAATCAAAACTTTGGTTGACAAATCTGTTAAATTTAATGTAATTACCACTTTTGATTACACCTGTCCATTAAGGTTTGAAACACTTCTTTGGGACATGTCATTTCTGTACTGAATTCAAGGATGTTATTTATGCAGTTACAGTTCCACATTTCTATTTTTAAAAAATGAGCTTTCAATTTAGTAATAAGCATATTTTTTTTAATATTGATTTACTGCTCTTGGTTTTGTTGTTGGGGATATTATTGGAGAGTTTCTTCCCTATATTTTAAAGGAAAATGCTAAGATATATACAAATATGAAAAAAAAATCATTAAAATCCAGTTAGATTATTTTTTCCCAGCAGACAGCTATTAAAATACTGATGAAGACGGAAGGATGGATCCTTATTTACAAAGGTCTGAGGGAAAAAATGGAATGTAAGGGTAAAAGTAAATTTCAAGGTATTGTAAAGAGAATCAATAGGTATTTTTGAAAATACGAGATGAAAGATGATGAAATTCAACACACCCTTCAGACTTTATCTGAACCTTTCTACATCTTCAGCTGTTATGGAATTCTCTAAATGTTGCACATAGCAGAGAGGGATAGAAGAAAGAAGCACAGAATAAACACCTTTCTGTCACCTGTTCACTTTAGGATAATTAGAGTCTCTCCAAGGTAGAAATTGCAGTGACTGAAAAGACTAGAAGTGTACCTGCCACTTACAGATCAATTTTAGTTGCAAACTAAAATATCATCAGCTGAAAGTTTACTAGACAACAGATCTGCTTTAGCATAGGCCTCTCAAGCTTCCTGTCTTATTCTGCCATTCAGCGGTTTCCATGATCCCGCATGATGGAAAAAAAGTAACATTAAACAAAATTATTGTTTCATTACCTGGGCAACTCTGAGATAAGCCTTCTGCATTCTAGATTATTTTTAGGTTTTTGCCATTATATGTTACAGCTGGAGGGTCTTGTTGATTGATTATCCTGTTGCTGTAGAGTATGGCAAGTCTATTTCTCTCAATTCAGGGCAATCCATTACAGGTCCTGAAAAAATGTGTAAGCTTTGTACATCCATCCTATGGGAAGCATGATATTAAAAAAAAATAGAGCTTTCCAGAAGCCAGTGTAGATAGAAGTGCTCTTGTATAAAAAAGCTTTATCTTACGTTATTACTTTCCTTTAGAACGTATACTAATATATGGGGTAGTGTTATGGATTTTTCTAACAAAAATTTGTCTTTTTCTATGTATAAATATATGTATAATTATGCATACACTTCTTAGGGAAGTAGGAGAATCAATTTGTAATTTCAAAATATTTTCAATCACTTTAATTAAATAGGTGGGACTTTTGTTTTGACATCCAAGCACTATACCAGGTTTTGAAGTTAAGTGTCAGTTTTTCCTCCTTCCTTAATGATATTAGTTAGGTTCTCTAGAGATCAGGACCAGATATGATAAATATCAGTGACAAATAATTTGATACTGATAGACTGTTCTTCCTACATTTTATTAACTTGGTGTTGTTAAATTATGAGCTTTTGTGCTGATATCTGATTTCACTTTTATAGGCTTATGAAACTAAACATGACAGGATTTTCTTCTAATATTGTCTCAAATGTCCAAGGACATTTAAATGGGCAAAATAGATCAGATACAATACAGTTTTCCTTATTGGTATATGTTGCTAAATAAAATGTTATCGACATGACAGATTACCCACGGTCATAAATTGTGCACAGATTTGTTTGATGTTTGGGAGTCATACATTGCCGGAGTGTACTGATGTTGACTTTTTTGCAGAATTACTATATAAATAATATAGACATTTTACAGATATGGAAAAAGCATCCAACTTTTAGGACCCTTTTATAATCATAAATACTATTGAGAAAGGTTCCATAAACACTATGAGCTTAAACATTGATCTGACTTTTAATATTTCCAGCTTTTCTCATTCTTGGTTTATTTATTTTATCCATTTATCTTTCATTTTTATGATATTGACTGTTTTTTCATTGGACAAAATGAAACAGAAGAAAATCAATCATTCCTCAATGTGTATGATGCCTTGGGCATAACATCATCCTACTGGGAATACTCTACAGATTTAAACTACACTTGCTTATACTTTCTTTGCACGACAAATGAATTTCCACATCACATGTACTTATTTACTGATTTTAGTGTCCATAAAAAATATTTATTACATAAAAAGTTCAAAGGTCTCGGTCACAAATTACAAACTGAATACAAATATAATAGCTTCCATTAAACACAGAAAGAAAAGAAAATATAAAATATCCAGTTCTTTATTCACATACCCTTGTCCTCAGGATAAGTATGGATAGCACATTGTGATGAACAGGTGATTCAGATCACTCAAAGAACCACTGTCAAAGGTAAAAACAAAAGTGGAACAGGGGAAGAATGTGAGGAGTCCTCCTGTGAGGAGGAAGAAGAGACAATGTACGATGAACTGACCTCAGCCCCCGTTCCTCATCCCCCTGAGCCACTGATGAGAGGAGGAAGAAAGGTGTGCTTTAAGATTTGGATTTTATTTTCTCATCATCCTACTCTCATTTTTATTAGTAATAACTTAAACTAATTTCCCCAAGTAGAGTCTGTTTTGCCTGTAGCGGTAATTGCTGAGACATCTCTCCCTGTCCTTTTCTTGACCCTTCCTTCTCCTCTGTCCAGCTGATGAGGGGTGTGATGGAGTGGCTTGGGTGGGTGTTGCACAGTTGCCAGCAGAAGAAACACGCGGGTCTCAGAGCAGCAGTGGAATCTCCAGGCAGGACCGACCAAAAGCCCTGCCCTTCTTTATTTACCTATTTTTATATGTTTCTAAAGACAATCAAGGATTGGTGAAAAGGGTCAACACCCCTGAAGGTTTACAGGACAAAGACATGGTCAATCATCTTTCTCCACCCCAGGGAAAGGAATGAAAAACAATTTCACAAGTGCAAAACAATCCCGGCCGGTTAAGAAAACCAAGGACCATGTTTGCAGAACAAGCATGGGAAACTACAGTTACAGTGTTACAACTTATGGGGCCCTGTAAAACCAGGGCGACAGCTGGGCACCTGGCATCCAGCCAAGGTAAACCCACCACATTAATAGATACCAATTGATTCAATTTGCAGACCATGCAGTAATATAGGAGTAGGAAGGTAGGAGCAATATTATGTTCTACAAGGCCTATTAAAGAGATACTAATCACATGCTAAAACAAATTTTTCCATGTCATCAGTGCTTATCAGGAACTTGTATTTCTCAATATATTTCTCTTTTCTGAGGGTATGAGCCCATACCCTCATCTATTGTGACACTTTTACATTAGAGAACAGTAGAAATAGCAAAATTATATTTTTTGAAACTTTATAGTTCATGAAACAGTAATTCTCAGCCCAGGGAAATGGGCAGACATGCTTTTCATCAAAGCATTAGCACAAAGCAGAAAGAAACGATCCAGGTGAACTTGATAAGAAGTCCAAGTTTGCATGAAAGATTTAATGAGTTTGGATAAATACCACAGACGTGCTACTCCTACTACTCTATCTTCTACTTTTCTTAATAAGAGGTATCTGGAGACATCTCTGCTAATAAAACTCTGATGTATTCACCAATCAGGTTCCTGTAATCTATTCAGGATAATGAAGTCTGATGATATAAAATTTGATGCTACATTGTGTAGCAAAAGCCAAAGATTCCCAGTGAATATTTCTTTTCCTTTAGGACAGAAGTGAAAATATCTAAGTAGTTTAGGACAAAGGATAGATAGATGTGATTGTGCAAGTGAAAAAAACCAAATAAATAATAGTCCTGGTTTTGCACTATTTGTGGTAGTCTGTCATTGAGTCATTTAGTTTAGCAACCTTAAATCAAAGCTAACAATGATTTTTGCATGAAGGTTTTGTAAAAAATATATGCCAACCAACAGTAAAATGTAATATAACAAAAGCAGGATATTGAATTGAGTTACTGTATCCAAGATTAATTTGGTAACAATACTAGATTTAAGGCTGTTTGGCTCAGTGCTGTAATATAATTGTCTCTTCAGAAAGGCATTAATTTTTTACTCTGTCATGACAATTTTTTGATCATGAATAAAATTCCTTTGTTCTTGTGCTTTTACTTCATCTGATGTCAGCCACCAGAGTTCAGTTAGCAGGAACAGTCAGAGTGAAGTATTCTCATTGATTTATAAATATGATATACACATGTATATTATATATTTATGCAATGTCATTGTCCATGAGAGCAATATAGGTATTTGTCATGTTTATTGGCTAAAAAGCAATATCAATTGCAACTTAAAGACCAAGAAAAGTAATTCCTTTTTAAATAAAATTAGCTTTATGTATTTCAATTATGTGTTCCAGTCTCTCTGATTAAACAAAGCTTCACTAAATTATCTACAACAGTTTAGAGACTACAAAGTTATTGCTTTTTATCATTGACTTCAGATCCCCTGAATACAATTCTTCAGAAACTGGCTTCAAGCTTTCTTCAAATCTATCATTCAAGGTTTTAAATATACTTTAATTTTTTTGTATGTATACAGGCTGATTATTTAAATAATAAGAAAGACATTGAATGTAAATTAAAAGCTGAGCTAAATTACAGTGAAAGAAAAGCCCATAATAGGGCCCATGAGGATATATTCACATTATTACCACATGAACAATTTTGCTGGAAGAAATAGCAGATTAATTTAAATTTCTGAGGTCATTAATTAATGTTTTATTGAGAAGAGTATGAATCTGACATACTTTCAGCTTAATAATATTAAGGTAATAAGGCAGATGACCAAGCACTGGGATAAGGTTTAGCTAACTGAACAGATCATGAGAAACCACAGGAAAAACTGCTGGACACAAGAAATAACCAGCAGGTGTTGAAAGAACTCTACCTGTGGGACCAGATGCTTCAACCCAGATGCAGCCCTCTAAGTTCCAGGCTTCAGGATGTGCCTGGGAGTTCTATTTAATGCCAGGAGAGATGGCTTTTCATCCTGCAGGATCTGTGCTGTCTATGAAGAGCTGAGTGGTTGGAGGAGTTACAGGAGGTAATGAGCAGGCAACAGAGCACCATCAGAGAACATGAAAAGGAAACAGACAGGAAACAGAGGCTTACAACTGCAGGACCAATTCACCTCATCTAAATTCAGAGAGGAGTCAGAGCAGCTTTTAAGCTGGACATCTGAGCCAGCTCACCCTGAAACATGCAAGAACACCAGGAGGAAGCAGGATACAGTGCTGTGAGATGGCTTGATTTCACTGACACTGAAAGTTATGTGAAAGACACACAGGGGTCCCCAGATAGTGGAGTATTGATGCCTTTTCGGAGCAGTTTTGCAAGACCAACAGTGCCTTGTTGACCCATATCCATGACATTATTTAAGACTGAGGCAGTAAAAGACCTAGTTAGCAATATCAGAAGTACCACAAAATTGGCTTTCATGTCTGTACATATGTGAATCTAAATTTCTCACTTTTTAGAATCTAAAAAATTGTAAGAGTCTATGAGTTCCTTCATTTAGCCATTTTTACAGTTTGCTAGAAATATTTTGTTACTCATTAGGTTGGACATGAAAATGTTGCCATATTTGCCTTCTGAAGTAAGTCATGTGTGATGTGGATGGTTCAGTGTTTGATCTTCTGTATGTCTGAATTAAAAAAATCTCTAATTCATTTGTAAGTGGTTCTTTCCATGGAAAATAGTGATTTATAATCAACATACAATTTGGCTCTCTATCGTAATAAAAGTTTGCATTTTTTAACTCAAGGCAAGTTCCAGATTTTTTATTGCTATAAAGAATTTGTGCACGTCTGCTCAGAAGGGTCTATTTAGTCAGGTCTCTATCTATTTACAAATTTTTCAGTATTTTCTTTAAAGCAGAGGAAAAATATAAAAAAGGAATAAAAAAGAGATAAAATCTTCTCTGAAAAATAAATAATTCACAGCTTATAGAGGAACTATACTGTTTTCTGAGAGTTTTAAAAACTACAAATATTAATTTTGAAATTCCTTGGCTTTAAAAGAGATAACTCATGTGCATCTTGGTTAGCTTAAAGTCAAACCTCTCAGAGCTTATTGTATTCTGACAGTGACTAATTTGGACAGTCATCTACCTGTTCTTAAAACAGACATATCAGAAAAATGAGGTCAACTCAAAATGCCAATTTTTCTGTTCATCTATCAGTGCCATATCTTCTGAGAAGTGCTGAAAAAATCCCAACCTAGCTCTCTAGAATGTATGTACAGTGAGAGGCAGGAGACCAGATCAGTACCTATCATTTTATATAAAAATAGGTAAGCATATACCTATCTACAAAGAAAGATAACAAGTAATCTAAACAGCAATAGTTTTTAACTTTCTAAATGAGCTATTTATATATAATATAAATTATANTTACAAAAAGAAGCATATCTATGGGCATGTAGCCGTGTATGGAAGTTTCTAAGTTTCCCGCTGTAGAATTTCTGCATTGGCTCAGCTGTTTCGGTGTTGAGTGAACAGTTTTCCACAAATGTTGCCAAAATGAAATGCCTAGTCTTTCTTGTGCCGTGAGTTATCCACTGTCAGAATCCATATGAAAGGTTGTTTTAATGATGGAAGGTGAGAAAAATTTTGTCTTTCATCTCAACTATATTTTCATCCTAAGCTAGGCAATAGCAAATTACTTGATGAAAATTAATGATTATCTATCCTTTTTTTAGAAGTGACTTAATTATAAGTTTTATAAATAATGGATTACTAATTCATTACATAACAAGCTGTTGAAATTAGCTCATTACTGTACCTTCTGTCATGGTTATAGGAGCCTGCCATACATAGCAATTCAATTTACTGAAAGATATCCTGTGTTGCTGCAGCACTGACTGAAACCATGATGATCGAGCTGAGGTGCCTTTGGCATTTCAATTATAAACCATGTTTCTCACTTCCAATTTCTCACCTGTTTGGATCAAATTTGGTACAAAACTTTAACAATCAGTCCCTTCCCCTTTTAGCCTTTTCTTGCCAGAGCTAAAATAGAAAAAATGTGGAATTTTAAAAGAAGTATTTCTAAAATGTGCTTTCTTTGCAATGTTCTTGAGGAAGGTTTACATGGATTTGAAATGAGTATCTATATACTTTTATAGTAGAGATTAACACAATGATTTATTTGATCTGAAATAAAGTAAGAAACTTCTGAATTATTAGCCTGCGTAGTCTAAAACTTTGCTACCATTGATGTACAGTTGTAATTTTGCATCTCATATCAAAGTTCTACCTCCATCATGACGCTTCGATTAGAAATCAAAATTTCACTTATACTGTATGCTTCTGTTCCACAGAATTTTACGTTAGCTAATGATAGGTGGTTCTACAATTGCAATTTTTTTTTCACATAAAAGATTCAATGCAAGAAACCTAATCCTTTTCGACATAAGCTTTTACAACTTACTAATAAAAAAAAAAAAAGAAGAACAAGACCAGAGGAAATGGAAACAAAAAGGGAAAAAAAGCCAAATAAAGTTCGGGTTTTTAATTAATTTCAACTGTCTAATTTATAATCAATTTGTATTACCATTAATTACATGGCTAAACAGAAACTCTTTCAAATTACAAACAATTGTTCAGATCAAATCAAGAAGACTTCATCCATCCTCAATAGGAAATCTGTGACTTTTTTTTTACTTCAAATAGATTTTGAGTTACTTTGAAAGTTTCCTGCAATTTTCTGAGACACAGTTGAAGCAGAAATGAAGAGAAATGAAATGTCAAAAATTGCTCATTTTGGATGAAGAGAAGAAACCTATGCTACTTTCATTACAGCAAAACTCCTGTATCTCTTTAAATTCTGCTGTCAGTCAGGAGTTGGAAAGCCCATCCAAGTATTTCTCATCCAGCTGGAATAGGACTTTATTTGAGGATGTGAAGGTTGTGGACCTTAGTGATGTTAATTTTTCAGAGTATGGGGGTATTCGATTCAAACTTTATATATATATGGACAAATATGTAGATTAAAACTATAGATTAAAAACTTCATCCTCTCTTTTGTATCAACAAATAAAACTAGTCAGAAATAAACATTGTGCAGATTTAATCTTAAAGTTGCTAAGATAATTGATAATTTCTTACAAAAGTCCAGTCATTTTGTGGAATAAAGAGTATAGTACATAGTTCAGAGACAATCTACTCTGAAGAATAATGTGCAGGATTTAAAATCCATATTTATGCTTTTTTTCTTTTTCAGAAGCTGTTTTATCTAGGGGTTTGTTGGGGGGGGTTCCTCTGGATGGTTCATTCATTTGGGGGGGGTTTAGTGAAGAAAAAAAATGTAGGATTTTCAGGATATTTATTAAATGTAATGGGAACATGAGCAATAGAAATAAATTTCTTTAGGAAGTAGGTTTGTCATATTGGATGTTGCTGCGTTTTGGGTTGTTTGGGGGTTTTTGTTGCTTTTTAATAAATTAATTCTCTATTTCCTTTAATACATAATTAACCATTATGCAATCAAATAAATTCATATTATTATCCACAGGGAGAGAGAAACACACTATTTATGGAACAATTATGTGAATTGCTTTCAAATACCTGAAAATTCTCGCTGCAATTTTACCTTTATTGACAATCAAATTTCTCCAACAGTGTTCTGTGATGGACTTTTCATGAGCTCAGTGGATTTTGACTAATGGTTTCATAACAAAATATTTAATACTAGCTGCTACATATAAATGGTCACAACCTTATATTTGTACTGTAATTTTTCTTACATTATCTGATCCATATTTTGACTGTATTGAATTAATTTTCAAAGAATTTCAGTTATTATAAAAAATTGAGTTGCACTGTGAAAATATGGAATTCTTGGCCTATATTTTCTTATTTTAATTTAAGCAAGTTTGAAAAATTCCATAGGATTAGTTATCAGGTTTTCTTAATGTTATTTTGGGGATTAAATGCACACAAAATCTCTAATACGTGCTGTTCCTGTTACAGTCACTCATCCAAGAGCAGAGAATTTGATTTTGATAATTCCTAGCCACCTCAATCGACCATGATAAGTCCATTAATAATTCAGTAAAACTGACCAAAACTCAGATACCCCCTCAGATACTTGAGGTGGAAAGTGCCATTGGTACCCAAATACATCATACAGTGCATACACTGACACATGTTCCTGGACACATTTGATGTTTAAAATCATATGTGTGTATAAAAAGGGAAAACACTTTATGTTTGTAACTCTTCCCTTCCTTGCCCTGACATATCAACTGGATGATAAATTCTCTGTACAATTCACCGCATGTTGACCAAATCAATATGAATAGAAGACATTATTCTGTTTCCCTACCATTGTGTTTGAAGTAAATTTTTGGCTGTCCTGTGAACCCATAATCCGAAAGAGAAAGATTTGAAAGATGTTCTGAAGAGAAGTACTTCCTCCTCCTCAGTGCATCTTTGCATGGGCATCATGAATAGGAATTAAATGCTTGCACTCATCAGTGTTCAGCTTTGAGATTCTTCATATGTGATAAGGAGAAATATTAGAAGTGATTTTGTAGTCATCCCCTCTGCTGCAATAATAGAAACAACATAATAGTGCTCAGGAAGCTAGGAAGTGCATTGCTGTCTCTTATGCAAATAAATATTGGTTGGAGGTTTATTTGAAAAATGAAAGTGCCTTTCAGATGCTTGGATTGCTTAAATGCCATAGATTCTTCTAACTAAAGGGTATTTGGAGTCTCCTTATAAAATTGAGAGGAAATTTAACTAGGGCATTCGTTAATATTGCTTGCCTGTTTTCTCAGCTAGGTTTTCCTTCACATTAGGGTAGCTGCATGTTGAAAGAATCCAGATCTGAAATCACTGGAAGTTCTGTCACCTGCAACTTCTCTGACATTAGTTTGGTGGAACAACGTGTAAGTCAGAATAAGATAATTCCACATAGGAGGACCTAGTGAGGGCAACACTGTTAGAAATCTTTCACTATATGCAGTACCAGCAAGGCAAGCAAAAAATACTGCCATAGGCAGTCCCAAATACACTTGTAACTGAGCTTTTAGATAACAAACGACTGAAAGTGACTTTCTCACTCCAGCTTGCAAAATTACCTCAAAGTATAAATAATTTTACAATATTCCCTGTTATCTTTTTAGCCATTGAATTCCTTAAAAATTCGACACTCATATCTTGTAAACTTTCTATGTTTTGACTCACTTTTCATGCATTAATCAGTCTCAGCTAATTTTCAAAAATTTGTTTTCCATTTCTTCTGTGTCTCATTTAAAGCACCAAGAAATTGCTAAGTGCAACTGAAATGTGAGTTATACTGCACAATTTTACCAGTTCTCAATGTATTGACTATTATACTATTACCTATAAGAGCCTGTAAAATGAAAGATTCACTCTTGTCAAGAACCCTCTCTATTGAAACAATGTTTACACAGAATTCTGAAATTCTGTTTCAAAAGGAAAAAGAAAAATCAATTCACACTTTACACTTCAGCTTACAAATCCAGAGCTTTACCTTTCTTGAAGAACAGAGAAATAAAAATTAAATTTCATGTCATAAAATACATGGAGGAAAAAATATTAATATCTCCTGGCAGTAAGTTTTCTTACTCTTACAGGCATTCCTGTTATGATGTAATAAGCCACTAGTGCACATATTAAATTGTACATGTTGGTAACATAAATGATGCATCATTTGGAGGGCTAGTGATATAAACAAATATTTCTTTGTAGTATTTTCACAATTGTCCCAAGTTGTGACCACAATCTCATTGTGTTCAACAATATTAGATGAAAGTACTTGAATTAAGATAAATGGGTGTTCACTGACCTTTGTTTGCACCATATAGAGGTAAAACATTTAAAAAATTTTTCTGAATTTTTTTGTTTGTGGAGAGGTGGTCACTGTTTTTGTTTGTTTCATTCTCTCTTTTTGTGCATGTGGGATTGGTTTTGAGTTTGGGGGTTGGATTTTATCTTTAATTTAGGTTATGGGGGCTTATACAACAGTATGTTCTTAAGTGAAACTGTTTTATGATTTTATCTTATACATCTTAACCTAACAAGGTACTCACATCTCCTGATGAGGTCCATTTGTTTCATCTAAATTTCATTCAACTAACATGGGTGGTCAGTTTTGCCTTCATAAATCAAGTGTTTATATAATTCCTATCCAGTCAGTGAAGAGAAGTAAAATCTATACCAAAAGAGATGATCTAGTCCATCCACATTACCTCTGTCTCCTTTAGATACCCTGAGCTCTTGTTTTAAGGTCACATATACTTGGTTGCCAAAACAGTTTTCATAGGTATTTTATTGATACTATAACAATGATGCTCATATTTTGCAACAGATTTATGATAATTTCAATTTAATTACAGTTTTACATTAATATCTATGTAGTTTATATAGCTCACTTGAGCATTTTCATGGTGTTTTATTTTCTTGGGAAGGAATTATATTATAAATGTCTTCTTATCAAAATTAATAGCCCATTCTTGTTTGATGTGGAGGGTAATTATATGGTGTTAAATTAATTTTAGTAATATCCAATATAATTTTTTCCTCAGATCCATCTGTATATCTCCCTAATTAAAATGTCATGTAATGTTTCTGGAGGATAAGGAAGAAATTGCCTGTTTCAGTGCACTGGCATTTTAAGTAAATATTTGTATCAGACAGTGTATTCAGTAACAAAAAGATTATCATCTTCTATATTGTGTTGTGAAAAGTCTTTCATTAACAGCTTCAGAAATGGAGATTGTTTTTTTTTTTTTTTTGAAAGGGTCATGGAAAACTGTAAATTGTCCCAATGCTCTTTACCTTAATTCATTCATAAGATGTATTTCATAAGTATGTTTCTGTTTACTAGGAGATTTAAATATGTTCCCAGGCTCCTTCTGTCTACCTTTTTATGCTTTAGTGCTCCTAAATGGGACAAATGCAAACTCAGTCCTTTTTAATGAATATTGAACATGAAACTGATTCAGAGCCTTTCTTCTTATGACATTTCTAAGAGTTACATATTATGAAATTAATATATCTTGAGCATCTTTCTACTCAGAAGCACTTAAATATTTTGTGAAGGGAAAGAGATAGGAAAAGACAGCAAATGTTAAAAGATAAATATTACAGAAAAAACCTAGGTTTTGCACAAGCTGTGTTTTTTATTTCATTTCACTACAGCTCACTTAACATGCTGAGAAATAAGACTCAAAAATAAACAGACAGTTTCATTTGAAAAGAAAGGCTTCATATCTATATAATGATAAATAAAAGTCCCTTCCTTTCCCTGCAAGCTCATGGAAACTGGAGGTTAAGTTCAGTTATGGTATTTCTGTAGTGATTACCATTACTTCTGTTCTTTTAAAAGAGAAAAAAGTTTCCTCTAAAGAACTTTCCATCTGGTAATAAAAGAAGTAGCCCTAGAAAAGTTCTGTGCTTTTTAGAATGTAATAATTAATTAATTATGTGGTATCAAAATAAGCTTACCAGCAGGTTTTCAATTTTAAGACTGAAGTAGTTGCTCCATGGCTGCTTCTAATGTAGAAAAGACATACCTGACTGTCAAACCTAACCTTTCAAAAGTTAAATTGCCTAACTTTCAGATGATTTCTGATTCAATTAATTTCTGTTTCAATTCAGGAAACAATTTTTCAATGAACAAAATGCCTTTAAAATGGATGACCAAGCTAATAGACTCTATTTAGCAATGTTTGCATTAATATTCCAGGCTATAGACAGTACTAATAATGGGAAAGCAAACAAAATAAGAACTGTAGAATGGTTCCAAGTTAATAACCTTGGTATTAAAATATTTCTGTTATTTTCTTTTGTTTTGAATAATGTTATTTGCATCCCTACGTAACAAAAGTACAATAGGCGTGTACAAGCTGGGAAAGCCAGGGGAGCTTTAACAGCAGTTTTCCAAAACTGTGTATGTATAAAAAATTAAAACAAAGTAATGGAATGAAAAATTCAGAAGTATTTTATTGTGTTATTTCTATATTTTTGTCCTGATTTTGTCATTCTTCTCAGAAATCAATTATACTTATTTACTTTAAGCAAAAGGAAGTTACATGAAAGAGCTGCCAGCAAAAAGAAATATTTCTATCTTGATTATTAACATAAGCTTTACTAAGAAATCAAACATAAAATGAAGTGTTGCTCTCAAAAGTCCTAAAAGTCCAATAATCTGTGGGAATATCAGAACAGAATATGAACATCCTAGACTATATAGGATGTAAAGTATATGTGTTAGATAAAAAAAGTTTAAGATAATTCTTCCTGAATTTGAAAAAGTCTGAAAGTGCATATAGAAGGCCCCAAAACATGTTCAATGGGACTTTTAAAAGGGCTTCCAGTTGTTCTTGTACTCTGAATTAGACACATGGGAGAAATACTGACAAGATATTCCCAAGAGGTCAAAACGACAACAACAAAAAAGTCTTTACTGGAAATTTTAGAAAATTAAAGAACTTTAACAAAAGTTTTAGACCAGTATTTAATCTCCATAAAACACTTCCCAAAGCATTAACTTAGCCCATTCAATTTAGCAATCTCTAAGTATGCCCAATTTTCAGTTACTCAAAAATTCCAAGAAGGGGGAATTTGAAGACAGAAGAGAAAGACAGAAGAGATACAGAAAATAATAGCTATACCTACCACTCCTGGTTCCAATAGTGTTTAGCTCACAAAAATTCCAAGAGGATGTAGGATGAAGACTTGCTTTGTGTCCAGCTTTAAATACACCATGGCCTTCCTGGGCCCTTCCCCCAGGTGTGACTTCTGGTCATTTGGTCACTCAGGAGCTGGGTGAGGGTCTCCAGGGGCAGGTGTGGAGCATTGCCACCACTGCAGGGCTGGGATACAGGCCCAGGATAGTGGGGGTGTGGGGCAGGACATCACCTCACCAGAGCAAGGCTCTGCCTCTTCCCACACACACACAAAGTGCTTTCAGCCACCAAACCTTCCAATCCCTCACAGCATATAAAATGACTGAACTTAAGCCTTAGTTACCTAACCAAAGAGGAGACAAAATAAGATGAATAATTAATAAGACTATATTACTTAGTATAATGCTTATGTGTATTAAATAAAATCAAAATTCTTATATGTAAGATTAGAAGATTTAATAGAGAAATTGTCTGTGTTTGACATCTTCCCTATCAAGGCCTACAGAATTTTGTGCAAAAGTAGGGTTCATTAAGTTTTGGTGAAGTAGTATTTTGATATTTTTGTATTTAACTCCAAAGTAATGATTATCACAGCTTTTATTTTCTCACCTGTATGGGCAGCCATGTGGCAGAATGTGGCACTAATTGGCAACATGAAAATGATGCTGAAGAAATCCTTAAATATTTAAATTGCATAACATGCTCTTAGGCCGATTCCCCTCCTCCTTTTGTCATCATTAATTTGAAAAGAGTTTGAGAGAAAAAGGTACCACCTATTTAGACTAGTTTTCAAAAATCATGAAGAAAAATTTGGCCTCAAAGCTATAAATGAAAGAAACTCTTTAAACTTCTTTTACAGATGAGAATTTTTAAGTGTAAGATTGATTTCTTTGAGCTCATCAAGGAACTAAGTTTCAGATTCTGAACTAAAAACTTAAACCTTTTGCTTAACATTTTACAAAAGCACTAACAATATATGTCAGGAAAAATAGCCCTTAAGTTCATAATGCAACACAAGAACATCAGAAGTCTTATTATTCCCTGATGCTCACTATGGTGCAGGAAATCATTTGAGCCAATAGTTAATCTTCAGAGTTTTTGAGAGTTATAGTATAGCACAGGATAGAATAGTATGCTTTATATTATTAATTGCTCTGGCACTCTAGCATTTATACTACACATTCTTTTCATATTTTGGCATGATTTAGTTATAAAGTCACGTGAGTTTCAAAAGTTAAGATCCTTATTTTTAAAGATTACATATATTTATGGATTCATATCAGCACTGCAACCTACGCTTCAGTGATTTTCAGAAGCTTGTTTGAGACAGAGATACAGCAAAGATATCCTATCTTTTTTCTTGCTAGATATCTCTGAGGAAATCAATAAAGGAAGTTTAAACAAATGCATTATTTCTTTACTCCCTTGGGTGTACATGTGGGTTTTGCTTACAGTTCAAAAAGAATACATTACAGTACATCTTGCCGATTAATGGCCATGCAGTTGTCTGAAAGAACTTGGTATTATTGCAGTAGTATGAGTTCTTGCTCCTTATATTCAGTGAAAAAGTTTTCCTAAGAAGTGCCATGGCTTAAAATTTTAATCTACAAGGAGTTGGAACCTGATATGCAAGATCTCTAAGAAAAAAAGTTGAAAACACATTTTATTATGAGTAGTCATTTTGGGGGCAAGATATAAAAAATTAAAGCTATAGTGGTAAATCAACCATTCTAATTTGTTAAATTATATTTTAAAAAGACTGATTATATTTCTCCATTTCTACTGAATTTGTAGCATTTGTCTTTTGGTTTTAATGCACAGTATTTCATGCTCTGCCTTTCCATTTTCTTCTGACATGGTGTGGATTAGATGTAACTATTAGACTTGATGCTGTATTCCAGATTCTTAGATTAGGGTATCTCTCACAAACAAAGTCTGGATGGATGGAAGGAATTCCGGAAGGAAGGAAGGAATTCCGGAAGGAATTCCGGAAGGAAGGAAGGAATTCCGGAAGGAAGGAAGGAAGGAAGGAATTCCGGAAGGAAGGAAGGAAGGAAGGAAGGAAGGAGGAAGGAAGGAAGGAGGGAAGGAATTCCGGAAGGAAGGAAGGAATTCCGGAAGGAAGGAATTCCGGAAGGAAGGAAGGAATTCCGGAAGGAAGGAAGGAAGGAAGGAAGGATACTGAAGTGAGGGAAAGATCTTTATAAAACAGTGAATGAAAAAATGTGCTTCTCCAAGCTCATATGCTTTCTTCTGATGAAAATTTATTTTAGATGTTAATATAGAGACGACCACATCTATAATTTGAATAATTTCAATAATTAATTTTCTGCAATGCCGAAACTAATCTGCTAAATTATTTCATTAGCAACATACTTAAGGTGTATGGGGGTGCAATCACTATACACCTTGTATGAAATAGTTTCCAAAATTTAATTATACCAACTACATTAATATTAATAATAGTAATTGTTGCTAAAAATAAGAGAATCAAAGAATGGAGGAGAATCACGTCCTTTGACCTGTTGCTGGTCATACTACTTTTAATGCAGCCCAAGATACAATTGCCCTTCTGGGCTGCACACTCACATTGCTGGGTCACTTCCAAATTTTCATTGTCTGGTATCCCCAAGACCTTTTCCCCAGGGCTGCTGTCAATCAGCAAATACTGTTGTCGTTCTATGGTACTGCAATACTGCCTTGAACTTAGTTCCCATTGGACATAAATGCTACAACTACATATTAGTATGACTGAACTATCATTTACTGTTTGTGTGCTTGTCCAACAGCAACTTAATTACTAGTAATCAATCACATTAAAACTTTGAAGATCGTATGTAATTATAAATAACTGAAATACCTTAATGCTGACTCCCATACTTCATTTGAATAATGCAGATCTATAATTTGTACTTTTCTGCAGCTTAATATTGGGGGGTATTAAAGGCAAAAGTTATAATATGCTTTTCACTAGTAATTACAGTTTCATTGTATAGAATAAGCTATGTAGGTGAATATCCTCTTTTTTTTTTCTCATGCATAACATACATTAATATACCTATCTCTTTATTTGTTTCCCCCCTGCATCTTAAAACAATTAAGCAGAATTAACACTTGCATCCTGATCTAAAAGTCTTAGTCAGGTAGAAAGAAGAGATTACACATTTTATTTGCAACATCAAACAATGTCATTGTAATGCTGGTAGTTTCCAGTGTCAATTGTATGGTGGATTATACAAGGAAAAGAAAATAATACCAGAAATTTAGCTAAAATATTTTAGAACTTTAAAGACTGATAGCCCCTTGGATACCCAACAGTTTCATTTTTACAAAGATGGTTATTCATAACAATCTGACTCTCTGGGAGATGAAGGCCATAAACTACTCTTTCTGGGGTCTGCAAGTATCTTCCTTAATATCAGATATGGGCAGCATAACCCCTTCCAGGGTTAAAGTACACAGCTTGAGCAGTGATCAAACCCTCCAAGACCAAGAGAGATGAAGAAAGCTGGTTTAATTCCCATTACGATGTGTGAAATAGAGAAAAGACCTATCCATTTTCAGTTAAATCTAAAAAGCATTAAAACTTTTGTCTAAGGAATATGAGTCTTTTTATCCAGCTCTTCAGAACAGAGAAGTTTTGTACAAATTCTGACACAGTAAATAAACAAGGATACAGTCTTAAGCTGTGCTGGGGGAGGTATAGGTTGGACATCAGGAAGAAGTTCTTCACAGAAAGGGTGATTGGGCATTGGAATGGGCTGCCCTGGGAGGTGATGGAGTCACTGTCCCCGGAGGTGTTTAAGAAAAGACCGTGTGTGGAACTTAGTGCCATGGTCTAGCTGACGTTAGGTCATAGGTTGGACTCAGTGATCTCAAAGATCTTTTCCAACCTAGTTGATTCTGTAATTCTGTGAAGAATGAGACACAATAACCTACTTAACTGGTGCAAGTTTTGCAGGGTTGTGAACAATGGAGGGCTTTTTCTTGGTATTTTATGGACAATAGTTTATTTCCACTGAGGGCTTTCAACTGAGAAGAATTGAAAGTGAAATCAAAAAAGAAGACAAAATCTCAAAGAAGAAAAATTAAAAAACACTACACAATAACTAAAAACAAGTCATCTATAATGTTTCTGCAACAAGCCAGAGCAACTGGGATCTTTGAATAACTTCTATACCCATCACTTGAGAGACATAAAATTGCATAATTACAGATTACATAAAATGCTAACCACTAGCCAGCTATGCTGCCGCCCTGGTTTTACAGGGCCCCATAAGTTGTAACACTGTAACTGCAGTTTCCCATGCTTGTTCTGTAAACATGGTCCTTGTTTTCCTTAACCAACCAGGATTGTTTTGCACTTGTGGAATTGTTTTTCATTCCTTTCCCTGGGGTGGAAAAAGATGATTAACCATGTCCTTGTCCTGTAAACTTTCAGGGGTGTTGACCCCTTTCACCAATCTTTGACTGTCCTTAGAACCCTATAAAAATAGGTAAATAAAGAAGGGCAGGGCTTTTGGTCGGTCCTGCCTGGAGATTCCACTGCTGCTCTGAGACCCGCGTGTTTTTTCTGTTGCTAACTAACCAACACTATACCTCCAGGGTGCCTTTCTGACCTTGACCTTACACCTTCTACAATTAACCTTGACCTTCTAAAAACAGATGACTGCATGAAATGGGGTGAGTACGTCACAAATTTCAAAAGCTTCTTCTTCAACCCTGCAAAAAACTATATCATGACATTTACCCTTCCAACAGACAAAACTCAGATCTTGTGAAAGGTAGTCAAGACAGAAATGGCATCACTTTATACCTGATCTGTAGAAACTCATAAGGGATTGTCTGAGCCGGGCTATCTGACTGAGGAACATGACTGCTACCGTTTTTTGACAGGCCCTCTACTGCTACATCAACTCAGCATTCATGAAAATACCATTTCCTATACTTGTTTCTTTGTCTGTGTGAGGAAATACTGTAGCATAAAGTCTACCACAACAGTTGCTGGGAGAATTTATCAACATTCCGACAGTGTCTTCCAAGAATTAAGTGTTTTAAGTACTAGAATATTTATTCAAATTCAGATGGGTTTCTAAAATAAATTAATTGAGAGAAGAAAAACTTACTGAGTAGCTCCAGATACAACACTAAAAAATAAACTCTCTTCCTACTGATTGTACCTCTTGACATTTCTTGTTCAGCTTGGAGTGATGAATTTTCAATACTCTGGGAATGAATGCTGAAATGTTGGTGAAGTTCAAATTGAATGCAATTCAACATGAGTCCAAGCAGCTAAGCCCACATGCATTGTAGAGTGATGCCAGATTCATGGCTATGGCACAGGGTGAAAGACAGTAGTCTAGAAACTGTCAGTATAGTGGCAAACCACTGGATGTTACACACAGTCTTCCTAAACTTTTCTTCATGGTGATTAAGCACAATTTTTAGTCTCAGTCTGGGAAAAAAAAAATCATCTCTTTATTGCTGGATGTCTGTGAAAGGCTCTTTGTAACATAGATATTTAAAGCAGGTGATACTTCAAGAAGACCTAAACTCAGTGCCACAGGTTGTTCTGCTGTGGAGATTTCAACACTCTTAGATTTATATTCTTATTTATAAGGACAGTGTTGGTATCACAAAAGAGCATTGGGTTCAGAAGAAGCTGAACGAGTTCTCTTATGAATAGCATTGCACATAGTTATTTACATTTTTTAATATTGCAGTAGAGCTATTACATTAATTTCAGCTCTTAGCTAAATCTTTAATAATTATTTGGTGCTCAGCAGCTAAATAATGTTTTGAGACCTAATAATACTAAAGAACTTTTAGTTTACTTTTGAGTGCTAATACTAGAGATTTAGAATTTTCCAAACAATTTCATTACTGTATTAGAACCATGAATTGTTTCAAAAGACATGGTCAAATGTAAAAACATGCTTTTCAACAGAATAATGTGGCTATTTCATGGATGCCAGTAGAAAATTTTCCTTTGTTTAATTAAAAATGACTATATTTCTGTAGAAAATAGATATTTTTAATTCTAAAAATCTATTTTTGAAATGAGTAGAGACAGGTGGAGTGGATAGACACTAAAGTTAAAATTACCATAAAACCCTGTACTCCTAGAATGGTTTGTATTGAAAAGGAACTTTAAAGATCATCCAAATCTAAACCCGTTGCAGGAACATCTTCCACTGGACCAGGTTTTTTATTTGGTGTCAAATGTGAACTCTTCCAAAGTACCCTAAGTAAAGAAAGGAACTGTACCATAATTTTTTTTCTCTGCCACTGGGAATGCTATCTGCTATTCAACAGCCCTGAGAATTTACCATTTCTTACCTGTTATGGGGTGGTTTAATGGTTGCAAATTGAGACTCTGCAAACAAAACCAGAAAACTTGGAAATTGCATTTGTTTCCGAGATGCATTAGCATATTTTCTATTTTTTTTGTCCAATCTTCTAATTATTCTTAATATTGTAATTTAAGTTGTATTGTAGTTAAAACTATGATCTAGAAACTGGTTGGGATTTGGAAAATTTAAATACAAAAATGTTCTTGTAGTAAATATTTTGTTCAATTACTAGCCATTGCACCCTTAATAATATTTGACAGATACTTGAGGACATAAAAAAATCACAAAAATTCCAGACTAGCTTCTAGTATGTACTCCCAGGCAGCCTGGACACTCAGAAGAGAACGGCAGGTGTTCTTAGAAAGGCCTGTGGCTAACACCAAGGCTCAGTCCTGCAAGGCAGAAACCATGCCCTTTTTATGTCCTTACTCTGTACAACATAATGATGGATCATGCTTATTGGGAGTGGTCCCTAGCCTGAGCCACACAAAAGAATTTGGGGAGGGTAATAAGATTCCCTATTTAACAATACTTAACATTATTCTGTTGCAATACTTAGGACCATTTTCACTCACTATTTAATTTACTGATACCAAAACAGAAACACCTATCCCTCCATTTATTAAGTCAAGTGCATCATTATTTCAACAATACTGTGCCTGACAAAAGGAACTTTCCTTGTACAAGACAGAATGAATGCCCTGTCATATTTTTCATGAAAAGATACTAGGTAAGTTGCCAGCACTAGAAACAGAAAATGCCATAGTTCCAGAGGGACTCAAAAATAAATGGGACCATGGGATGGGAGCCACAACACTGCTACCTGCTCCAAGCATTCATCTTTCCCAGATAGCCCATCATTCCTTGTGTACATAATAGCTTTTTCATTGCCAGGCATGATATTTGCCAGCCTAACCTATGTCGACACAAGGTAAAAATTATTGGGGTCGGGTGGTTTATTCTTAGGACATGTGCTTACCATGAGGGTAGAGCAATTTGGTACTGATTCTCTTGTCCTTTCCTTGTGAATCTGGTCACATAGCAGGTTCTATCTCTGCTGTAAGTTGACTCACCCAGACATTGGCTCTTTCCACACATACTTTCTCCCATGTGATGCATATTTGATCAGGAGAAATCTATCACTCAGATGACATTTTCTTATGAGGATGCTTAATGTGGAAACAAGGCACAGAAATCTGCACCAGTCAAGGTAAAGAAGAGAAAGGCTTGGTACAGTTCACATGATTGAAAATCACTCCTTTCATGATTTTTTTTTCTTAGTTGGCAACAAAGGACTGCACAACCACTCACTCTCTCCCACCCCAGTGGGATGTGGAAGAGGATCATAGGAATAAAACTACATAAATATGTGGGTTGAGATAAAGAAAGTTTAATAAGTAAAACAAAAGCTACACACAAGCAGATCAAAATAAGGAATTCATTCAAAACTTCCCATGGGCAGGCAGGTGTTCAGCCATCTCCAGGAAAGCAGGACTCCATCATCCTTAACAGTGACTCAGGCAGACAAACGTCATCACTTCAAACATTGTCCCTTCCTCCTTCTTCATCAGCTTTATTTGCTGAGCATGATGCCACAGAGTATGGAATATCCCTTGATTAGGTTGGGGTCATCTGTTCTATCTGTGTGGTCTCCCAGCTCCTTGGGAACCCCAGCCTTCTTGCTGATGAAAGCAGGAAAGGCCTTGACACTATGTCAGCACTGCTTGGCAACAACAAAAACACTTTCAACAGTGTTTTCACCACAAATCTAAACCATAGCTCCACACTAGTTACTATGAAGAAAACAAACCTTATCCCAGACAAAACTACATTCCTAATCATGGAATCATTTAGGTTGGAAAATACTTTTTTGGATCATCAATTCCAAAAATCAACCTTCACAATCCATTACTAAATACTTGAGTCACAGCCTGGATTATCCTAAGCCTTGCTTCTAGTTTTCCCATGAAAGATTTAGGGGAAGAACACTATTAAAATATTGGTTGTTAGATGTTCTCACATTCCTGTGCAAATAATCTGGAAAGAGCTCACCATGTTGTTTCTAAAGCCCACACCCGACCTTTTCAAGATGTTAAATAATGTGGAGAGATAGCATTTTTAATCAAACTGAGGCTCTATATTTTTGTTGGGTTTGCATGGCAAAGCTTTTGTAGCAGGGAGGCCTACTAGGGTAGTGTCTGTGAGAAGCAGCCAGAAGCTTCTCCAGTGTCTGACAGAGCCAATGCCAGCCGGCTCCAAGATGAACCTACAGCTGGCCAACGATGAGTCCATCAATGATGGTGGGAGTGACTCTAGGGTAACGTATTTAAAAAGGGGGGAAAAGCCTACAAAATTACAGTTGGAGACAGGAATGAGAATTTGTGGAAGAAACATCCCTGCAGACACTGAGGTCAGCAAAGAAAGAGGGGGAGTAGGTGCCCTGCCAGAGCAGAGATTCCTTTGCAGCCTGTGGTGAAGACCGTGCTGAGGCAGGATGTCCCCCTGCAGCCCACGGAGGTACATGGTGGAGCAGAGATCCATCTGCAGCCCCTGGAGGACCCCATGCCAGAGCAGGTGAATACCTCAAGGACCTGGTTGGAAGCCCATGCTGGAGCAGGGGCCTGGCAGGACCCATAGGAAGAGGACCTCACAGTGGAGCAGGTTTGCTGTCAGAACTTGTGACCCCATGGGGGACCCATGCTGGAGAAATCTCTTTTCTTCCCCCTCTCCCTTTTTTTTTTTTAGATATACAGCAGGGAGAAGTAACTATACAGTAATTTTATTAAAGAAAGGTAAAGATTGTTTTCAAAATAATATTGCTTAATAAAGTGTATGCAATCCCCAGGCTGGGAACTGAGATATAATAAGAAGAGAGTAGAGACTTTACATAAAATTATAACTGAGTACTGCAAACAAAATAAAATGTCTAAGAAGGTAATCATTGTTCTAGGGAACTGTCTTTTCTTCAGAGTCACAGCAATTCTAAAAATAGAATTCATACTGAACCAATTTCAATAAACCTAAGATATATACTAAAATTTCAGGTTTCTTAATTTTACCATAAAGATATTTAATCAAACTCTTGGACAGCCTGGTGAGAGGGCTTATGCTTTGACAACTCAAAATGACCTTCCACTAGAAATATGTAAGTCCTCAACAGAAACAGTGAAAGTAGCCTGACAAAGCCCCTTCCCAGAGCACCCAGTTTGGGATCCTCAGCCATTCCTACCATAGACCCTGGAGGTGCCCAGAGGCTCTGTGGAGACAGCTCTTACCCATTCTGTTAGCACTGCTATTCAGGGCTCATGGTGCTCCAGTGACTATATGGTATCCATGGTGAAAGGATTCTTTACAGTTTGACACCTCCCTTTTTCTCTAAATTGGTCTCTGAAGATTTTACCTGATACTGAACTTACAAAAGCCCAAGGAAGACTTCTAAAGGACATTAGCAGGTTTATGAGTTTTACTGAGCTGTCTACTTAATTAGATTCTCTAGACCTTTCTTACAGTTGATTACCATAATCTGTAATACATAATGGAAAAGCATGTTTTATTCTTAGACACCATTGAATAATTTTTTACTGCAATTTCTTGATCAGTTCAAGTCTAATGTAGAGAACTGAATATATTTAGATAGTTTCTGAAAATCTTTGGAAAAACAGTTGAATCATGGTATTAGAATAAAGATTGTTTTCAGGAATTACTTTGCTAGAGAATAATCCCATAAATACTCATCCATTGAAGTTTGAAATCAGAACTACAGAGATTTACATGGTTTAGAAAAAAAAAAGATCAAACTGTGCAGGACCTGGCAGATATTACTGATCTGGCTCTTTATCTAACATACACTGGTGGAAAAGACAGGATTAATTAAAAGCACATTCTCTAATGACAAGCTGGGCAAAGTAGGTGGGAAAAAACCCAAAAGGCTGTTCAATTCATTCAAAACAAATGATTTTCCAAAGGCAGTTTTAATACAAGGACAGAATTGTGAGTTTAGCTTAAAAAAGCATTAAGAGGGTGCCTGTTTGTTCAGTACAATGAAATAAAAGGTTGATAAAATTAACCTGAAGTCAGGTAAACCTGTAACAGAGTGCTATGCTACTGATTTATGTGTGCTTCTGATAGTTAAGATAATTTATTTTGAATTATCTTGGCCATGGGTTTACGTCATTTAAGCAGCCTGTAAAAGATGAATGGATAGCAAAGGAAGAAGAACAGTTTGCAGTATAAACAAAATTGCATGTAGTTATACAGAGCAACAGAGCAATATTCTGGATAAGGAGAATCTGATACAAAAAGTGGATATCTACTCTGAAAAAGCAAAGCATCAAAAAGCAAAGCAGGCATTAAGAATAATCTATACAAGGTAAATGAAAGAACACGAAGGATAGTTCCACAGTGTAAGTGCATGCTTTTGAGCACTTTTGTCCTATTTCAAATGGGCTTCTAGATTTATAAGAGGAAATACCTGTCCATATTTTCCTTTTAAAACCCACAGACAAGGTTGGAAAATTGTGTTTGTTTTAGTTGGGTGATTTTGTTTGTTGTTTTGTGGGAGTGTTCATGAAATGCAGAATAAGAGAAAGCAATGGCACATATAAAATTATCTTGTTGGATCCTAAGTAGACACCCCAAAGTATTCAGAATTGACACTAGAATATAAGTTAAAAGCATATATGAGAAGAACCATAGGAACAAATTTAGACTATCGTATAAAAATTGTTTGTATGGGCAAGCTACACATTTGGTCTGTATTGTAGCATATTCTAGGCAAAAAAATTCCAGGACTGAAAAATTTTAAGTCAGCTTATTCAACAAAAATCCTAGACAAGATTTTCATGTATGTAAAGCTCAGTGCAAAAGATCCTGTTCTTAGTTTTACCTGTATGTCCGAACATCACATATACAAATCTCAGCTGATCACTCTAAAGTCTTTGTAGAGTCAGTGAAAGGATATAGTGAATTTGCCCCAACCTAAAATGGGTATCTAATACTGAAAAAGTAAACTGTCATCTTTGATAGTTATTCTAACTGCCTTCCTCCTAGTCAATCAAATTCTGAATTGTAATACTCAGTAAAATGAATCCTATTAGAGGATGCTTGCAAGATACTGATATGAAAAAAAGTTTTCTACAGAAGCACTATTGTCAGTAAGCAAAAAAATGAAGATAGAATTGCAGTATGGGGCATAAATAGCTGAAATTGAAAAGATGGAAGAACCTTCAAACTAAATTAGTTTCAACATTACAAAAGAAGATAATTAATTTTGATATGCAGATGACAAAATAGAAAGTACAAAATACAGTCATGATGGAAAAACACTTCAATCTTTTCAAGGAAGATGCATCATCTATATATCTCCTCAGCAACTTTACTCAATTTATTAGATTCTCTCTGTGACTACAAACAGATTAGCTGTATCAAAATAATCAACAAGTTAATCATTTTAAGTGCAGTGTGGAAGAATAATGCATCATGATTCTTTATAAAGAAAAAATCACTCTAGTAAATCCTTCCCCTAATAATTGTTTTAAGAGAAAGATGTACTACATACCAAAAGATCAGATTGATGGTGAAGACTTTTCAGTGTCAATGTGCATTTTTTTTTAACATGCAGCTGCACCAGAGAGGACTACAACAAAAAATTATGAAAGAGAGATAGAGAAATTTACAACAATCTGAAATCAGATCTTAACAAAGTGCCCGTCAGATTTGAAAGAATGAATTCCTTTAGTCACTTCTTTGGAAAAGGAGGCTTCAAATTGATCTAAACAAATCTAGAGTGCTAAAGGGTTTTCTAGCATAAATCTCCAAGGGAGAACTGGGCACTACATAGTGTAAAACCTTTGGTAGGGATTGTGACATTCATGTAGTTCAGTTACCCTCTTAAAAAAAAAGGCCTCCTGGAGGAGATTCAAGTGCCACATCTTGGCAGATAATGCTTTGCTTGATGTGATCTTGGATGATGTGGGCATTTGGTAACAGCTATGGGCCATATGTTCCCTTCAGCTGGGTTTTGCCACCCTCCTGCACGATCTCACAGGAGACATTCAGCCAGCTGGCTGCTCAGCAGTGAACATGCACAGGCAGGCTTGACACCAGAGCTCAGTGCCACAGTGCCATGCCTGCCCTATGTGCCTCGTACAGCTTGAACAAAGAGCAGTCTTCTGCTCCAGCAGGAGCAGTCAGACTCAAATCAGGTCTTCCAAAGCCTTGGTGCCCAACCTCGCCTTCCTGACCCCATAGGACCTTCTGACAGAGAAGTGTGTGAGACCATCTGTGCCTGTCTGCCTGGAGGCCAGTTCCATTTGAGCAAAAAACACTGTGGCTTTTTTTGGTATCGTAACAGCAGCTAAAAATAGATCAGGTTTTCCTCTTTCTCCTTTGCTGATCAACTGTACTTATCCCTACCGTCTTCTCTCCGTCTCTTTGTCTGTTTGCTCTGTCTTGCTGCACAGTACAGTAACAGCCACAGTTCCTCCTTCTTCCAGGGAGATGCAGCTGCATGTCTTGTTTTCAAGTGTCCTTTCTGTCTTTGCTAATTCTTTGCTCTTTTTAAGTTATATTTTTGTTCTTCTTTTCTCCGTGCTCTACACAGGAAGAAATTTCCACAGGAATTCATTCCCTTGTCACAGTCAGAACACACTTAGGGTGTCATATACTCTAGTCGTAATGGTTATTCTTTCCCAATATTGCATTCTCCTCTGTACTCATGCTGTCTATATGAGCACTTAAATATCCTTTAGTCACCAGGCAACAACATTAACAGAAAACATAAACCTATTACAAAATTTACTGTATGAAAATTTACTGTTCAGAGATGTATTTAAAAGAAAAGAAAAACAGATACGAAAGCAGAAGGAAACAATCAGGGCAGAATAATTACCTGAATAAATAAAAAGGTGCTGTGTTGCTTCACAATCCTTGCCATCACAGGCACTGTGGAGGCAATAGAACCTGTAGAGCTGCAGGAAACAATACCACTGTAAGAGAAAGTTTACTTCCAGGAGATTAGACAGTCTAGACCTGCAGGTCCTCCTTGTTTCTCTATTATTTGACCCAATCCTGCATGTGGGTGAAGTGGATAGCACTCTGCAGGAAGACCAGATGAGGGTTGCATTGGTTCTGCCTATGGTTCTAAATGAAAGGACTTCAAACCTCTACTGATGGCTGCCCTCATGCAAGACAGCCTCTGTGCTTCCCTAGATGCTTTCTAGACCTTATCACAAGACTTATCTGTGAAGTCCTTTCTAGGATCTGGAAACATATGGCATAGTGCACAGTCTCTCATGGTATCATTCCTGTTAACCACATTCATCAGAAGACCAGGTGCACGGCCGTGTTTGAAAAGGTCTGAGTTGGACCCATTGTAGAAGTTGGGGAAAAAACAAGGAAGAATTCACAATAAAATTGCCCTACTAACCTAATGACTGTGTTCAAAGCTGTGGGGTGGTAGTGTCTTGAGCTCAAGTGTAACAACCAGAACATCTGAATAGAAACAGGAGCTGAGGGAAAGGAGGGTTGGTATGAATTTGGGTCATGTTTAGTGTGCAATGGATTTACACACATGAAGCTTCCTTTCTATCTCTTGGTAGCCCAGTTTGCATGGGAAGGTGCTGGCCAATTTGCTATGTGCTCTTTGTGCCATGCTGCTGTCCTGCCAGTACAAAAGCAGTCAGACAGGGTTTCTGTGAGCTCAACAGGCTCCACAGCTGGCACAGTTGTACCTTATACGGTTGCACAGTAAAGATACACAGAGGAGCTGTGATGAGATTTTGTAGAATTTCTCCTGTCAACTGTGTCACCTGGTCCAGAAGTGTGCCCTATGAGAGGAATTAAACAATATTTGTTTTTACCCGAAATGTCAAATAGAGGCATACATTTTGTGTCCACTGAGTAATAGATTAAATATGGTTTCTATCAAATTCTGATAGGGCTGGATTGGAAATGGTGCATATTACAGATTTCTGCAGGGAGTCTCAGCAGACAAAACAGACCCATGTCATGAAGGGTAAGGATAAGGGCATAGAAAGTTTATGGTTTAGTATTTCTTTTGAGTGTGCCCAGGTTGAACTGGGTTCATGGGAAATGCAAGAAAAGAGCAAGGGTAGCATGATCCTCCAGGTAATGCTTTGTAAATGAAATAGCATTTGGTAATAAAAGCTGCACTAATTGTTTTTAGGAGTGTGGGAGGCATGTTTTGAGGGGAGGAAACAGTGTGTGCAGTGTCACTTTTGTGAGTAGCATGGCTTCTTTTTCCCCATGCTGAGGACAAACAATCAGAGACAATACCATGTGTGGCCATGAGTGGAGTCCTGACAGGACCTGTCTTGTTCAGGAAATGTGAATGTGTGACTGTGCTATTACCACACCACATGCCCTTTGGGGTAGCACCCTGTTCTGTGCTGTAGCTGGTTGCTAAGCAGACATAATCCATCAGCTGATGATTTTTTTTTTCTTTCTTTTCCTCTGAGTTGCCCTGGGAGACTGTCAAGCTGCAGTGATGGCAGATTCATCCTCCCTCAGGCATCTTGCCTCTCTCTCTGTGCCACTCTCAGTGTCACTAAGCTTGAGATTCCCCTTTTTCCCTTGCCTGCCAAGAACATAAATACAATTTACACTCACTAAATCTCTCCTCGATTCCTCCCTCTTTCCCATATTTGACAATGATGGCAGCAGTGGCACAACAGCACAGACAGATGTCTGTCCTTGGCACAGACTTAAGAAGTCCTGCTGTGGGGTGCTGGACTATTTCTTTGACAGGAGGGCACTGGAGCATCAGACCTCAAATGCTGGTTTGCATGGAATGGCAGCAATCCTGCACCTAAATGCTAACTGCAGTGTACAGCATGACAAAGTATGGGGAGCTACATGGGGAGAGGTCCTCAGTCCCTATGCAGGAGGGAATTTTTGTTTACCGTTGCATTGCCAAGCACCGTGCTCTGCCACAGGCAATATTGCCACCTCAGCCAAGACCAAACAGAAGCAAAGCAAAGCAGTCTTAACTAAGAAATTACTTTTTAAAAGAATTAGTTTATTTTCATTTAGCATAACCTTTTGAATACAGATTTAGGTGTTCAGGAAAAAAAATAAGCATTTAAAGAAATTAATCTCATGTCTCTTCTCCAGGGTCAGCATAGACAAAACATATATCTTCCCCACTTCTCAGTCTTGACTTCCTTGGTTTTGCCGCAGATTATTCTCAGCCATCACAGTTCCTTTGGTGAGCTACAGGAGTCTGGTGTTTCTGCATAATGGCTTTTCTCTGGTTTAAGTTCTTTACAGCATAAACACACAGTGGTGGATTTAGAATAAAGGGTAGGGTGAATGAGGTGAGAGAGAGTGAGAGACAGAAAAAAAGGAAGAAAGAAAAACCACCAGTCCTGGCTCCAATATTAATCCAACTGATGGGGTTTTCTGGGTCTTGGGGCATGTCACCCAGGCTTTGTGGGGGTTTCTTTTCATAGGTATGTTTCCCTGCCCTGCAGCTAAATTTCTCAATTTTGATGCAAATTAATCACCATGCACAGTTAGTTCTTGTAGACCTTCCTGAAAATGGGTACAAGGACCTGAAAGGGGGTTTTGACAGTCTTGATGGCCCTTGTGAGTCAGCCTTTGGTTGACAGTCCGTGCACTCTTCTTGCTCTCATTCTCATGGTTGCACTGTACTGTGTTGTGCTTATCTCCAGAACACATAACAAGGATGTTTGTCCCAGAAAAGTGCTATCCTGTCTCCACATGGGCCCCTTCTCCAGCTGCATACTCTTCTTACCAACAATCCTTGCTTGTCTCAATTGTTAGCTGGCTGTCGGTGTTTGAGACACACATTACCTCTATCTTCTGGGCTTCTACACCAGCTCTGTTCAGCTTCTTTGCCTCTGAGTGCATGTGGCAGTGGTTCTGGCCCCTAAAAGCCCTTTTTTCCCCCTTACCCCTCTGAAGCATTGGGAGACCACCCCTGGGGTGGAGTTTGTAGTAGTATGCCCCAGAAGGGGGCTGGGTCTCCCAAAGGTTGGCTGCCCTTTCCCCATTTGTCCTGCCACCTGCCCATCTCCTGTCTGTCATCCTTAGTTTCTAGATTGTTCTATGTCACTCGGTTGATCACTGGTTTGTATCCCTGCCTGTATTCCCTTCTCCTCCCCTTTCCCTTCCCGGTTGGTCCCTATCCCCTTGTCCCTCCCTTGTTCCGCCCCTGGCTTGTATATGATTGGTTTATACCCTCAAAATAAAAGTCTGGTGCTACAGGAGCTCCGGGTCCTTAGTGCCCGGATGCCCAGAGTGCTACTTCACGACATCTGGTGTCTCTATTATTCTGGGGCTAAGGATCCCTCCCAGCCAACTCCAGCTCACATCGGAAACAGTGTCTGTCGTATAGGAAGGCGCTGCCGACGGTGAGGGACGGAAGGGCCCGGCACCGGACGACCTGTACCGGAAGAATCCACCGGGACACTTTGTGCGGCACTTGCCTAGAGGTCAGGTGCTGCACCGGATCTAAGGATCTGCTCGGCCTGGATCGGTCAGGGACACTCGTGTGTTACCACGCCGCTAGGCTGCTGCCCAAAACCCTGGTGGGTCCGGCCCGAGACAGCGGCAACGTAACAAGTGCAGTTTCCAAGGGGGTCTGTTAAATAACTGAAAGTCTGTTCTCCTAAAATTCAGAGTCCTAACACTAGACTTTGCCTTGCCTGTATCTCTCAAGATAGTGAACTCCATGAGGGCAGTCCAGGCTGCCACCAATCTTGAAATTTCTAATTAGCGCATCCATGTTGGTATGCAACAGGTCAGTAACACTTCTCTCATCAGACTGTCTATCACCTGGATTGAGAAGTTATTCTTGTCACTCACCAAGTCTGGACTCCTTACATTTTGCTGTGCCCCTTTTACAACAAGGGCAAACAAGGTTGATTGCAGTCCCTCAGCAAGATCAGAGCCTGCCAGTATGACATATCTTATAGTTGAATTAAAATGCTTCATCAACAGACTCTTCTTGATCAGGCAACCTGTGGTAAACACCAGCCATAAGGTTTCCTTTGTTGTGGTCCCTATTTTTTTTCCAATAACTTACCCACTATTTTTCAAAGACAGGTCTGTGCAGTCTATCTGTTCTTTTACAAAATTGGGAAGGGGATCTGATAAGCCAGATGGTTGTGTTGCTGCTCAAAGGGACCTCATCAAGCTGGTGCAATAGGAAAACAAGAACTTTATGTAGCTGAACAAAGGTAAATGCCAAGTGCTGCACCTAGGGAGAAAGAACTTCCTGGACCAGTAGGTTCTGAGGGACAATCAGCTGAAGCACCAAAGCAGTTTGAGTTTTTTTGTGTGAACTACAAACTGAAGATGAGACAATGCTGTGCCCCTGGAGCCCAAGAAGGGCAATAGCACCTGGGGGACATTAGGCAGACAGCACTTTCAGCAAGGCAAGGAAGAGGATCCTTGTCCTCTTCTCAGTCCTGGTGACACCATACAGAATGCTGATTCAGGTTCTGGGCTCCCCAGTAGAGGAGACACAGACATATTGGAGTAAGTCCAGTGAAGGGACATGAAGATGATTAAAGGACTGGAACATGTGACATGCAAGGATAGATACCTGAGGCCATTTTCCCCAGGGAAAAGAAGGCCTCACAGGAACTGATCAGCATGTATAAACACACAACAAGGCAAATAAAGAAAATGGAGCCAGACTTTTCTCAGTGTCACTCAATGAAAATATACAAGGAAAAGGGCAAACTGAAATACAGAAATTTCCATTTAAACATAAGACATGTTGTAAGATCAAGGCATTTACCTTCATTGCTAAGCATGAGAGTACCTTTAGGCAAGTATTTAAAAGACTTGTTGAGAAAAATCTGATTTAATTTCACTATACTTCTGCATTGATGAGAATGTTCTATATCAGGAAATACTCCAGAAGATGATAAGGACAGGAATGACAGGCATATCTGGACATCACTCAGCTTTGAAGAATCTTCAAAGATGATAACAAATTTTTATGCAGCCTTTGAGGAAGAGGACTCAGTGTGAATTGAGCAATAAAGAAATATGAGTTAAAACTTGTCCAAACAGGGTTCTATAGAAAAAAATCCCAGACAGTGTGATCTTCTTTACTCTGACTCGTAACAGACCTTTAAAGGCAAGGAAAAGAGGAATTGTGTCTATATTATATAACATATTTTTCCCCATATTTTTTTTCAACCATGTGGAAGTATGGTTAAACATATAATTTCAAGGATAGATTTGTATGAGAAAGCTTGGGGGAGGAAGGAAAATTACCCCAAATGTCTAAAACAGGGATGTCTTGTTAATGAGTATTTTCTGTTCTAATTGGCAGGAAATGGCTAGCAGTTTAAAGCTTCTGACCTGAAAGAGGAAAGTACAGAAAGCACAATTGAAATACAAATTAAGAGATTCTTATTTGAGAAATAACTAGAAGTGTCAGTGAAAGCCTATCTTCCTAACCTAATTTTTTACATAAAACACATCATTTAAAAAACTGTAGGAATAAGCTCTACAGTCCTCTCTACAACGTAAATTCTAAACCTTTTTCCTTTACCCTTAAAATAATGCTTGTATTAATGTGAACCTTTGCACAGAATGATATTTTAAATTTATATCATTTCAACGTATTTTTTAATCAAAAGTGTGCCTAATCATATGGACACATAATCAAAAAGAGGCACGTTTTAATATGATATTATGAAGTCATCTAAAACCAGATGCTATGGACAACTTTTCTTTTTGCTAGATGTCAGACAAACATACAGTCACAAATCAAAAATCCTTCAAGAGATAACAAAAACATCATTATTTGTTTAGAAACTCCAAATGTATTTGATTCTGTATTGGGATGAAATTAAGTGTTAGGTGGTATAAGACAGCGTGACCTCTTCCTCCTGGTGATTCAGTGCAGAACCTCTCCAGGCTAGAGGCAGGAACCCAGTCCCATGTCCCAGGTAGCTGTGCTCTGTGCCCCAGCTGAGGACATGGCTAAAGCTTTTGTGGTTGCAGGCTCAGTGAGTAGTGAAGCTGAGAACATGTCCCAGAGAGACACATGCAGAGACACATACAAGGCAATGATGTTGCCAGTTCCAGGGCCACAGAAAAAGTAGATGATATCAGTCATCACTTTTCCCTAACTCACCAACTCCGAAACTATTGCAGGAGGCCACTAAATTTTTCAGGCACAATTTGCCCATAGTGAAACCATGCTGGCTGTCATCAATCACCTCCTCATTTTCTGCATGTCTTAGCATAGTTTTCAGGAGGATATACTTGGTTGTCTTGCCCAGCACTGAGACTGACAGGCCTGTAGTTTCCTGGTTCTTCCTTTTTTGGAAGGTACGTGGGGGTTCCCACCTGAATGCCCAGGTACTTTCCAGAAAGGAATTTTTTCTTTTTCATAGTATAAACCTGTATATGGTATGATAAAGGCCTTCGCTCTGAAAAATGCTTTTATCCGAAATAGTTTTGGAAAAGAAGTACAGTTTTTATACCACATGAGAGAAATTCAATTGCTTATTTTCAAACAGGAAAAGGAATCATTGAAGTCAGAGTACTGCATAACACAGATGACTGGTAGTAAGACTAATTTTTTGGTCTGAATTACATAATCAGCATAAATAGAGTATAATTGATTGTAAGCAGTATATTCACATCTCTAGTGTGAATCCAGTGAGACTGTGGACATGTTTCAGGATGACAGGAGATAAGCCTGAAATAGTTCATAACATACAGGCAATGTTCACCTAGCACTACATTCTAAGTCCTTAAGAGACTTATATCAAGATGTGAGAACCTATTAACCCACAAAAAAAAGTAATCCTTTTCTGTCTCTTTACATAATTAATAATCACAGCTCTGCATGAAAAACAGGATAGGTGAGGAGAACATGCCCATCTGCTCACACACAAGAGACTTGGAAGACCTACAAAAAGAACTAGATACTTCCAGAGTAACAAGAATCCTTGGCTGAGATACATATTCTACTGCTGACTCAAAAGTATGGCTAAATTCCAAAAAATAATCTGTTTAACCCTACAAGCCTGAACAGATGAGTTTGAATCCAGGTGGCCACAGCACCTGCTCAAACAGTTACTCAGGAAGAATTTTCTCCAGCCTTGGTATATGTACAGCATTTTTATCATGGCCCACAACAACAGATACATCTGAGAAATTTGAATCACATGAACTTTTTTTCCAGCCTCTTCCCCACAAATCAGCACAAAGTTAGTAATTACTAAAAATCATAGCCCTTCATCTTATAATTACTGTGTTTGGTTTACTTCTAGGAAGTCCTGTATGTAGCATAGAGTAAATTAAATTGTAAGCAAACTAAGATACAAATGACAAATGTTGGATTTATGAAGTTCATAGCTTTAAACCTCCATATTTTAGTATGATTTACTAAGGAAGTTTTATGAGTCATGTCTGTAATGTCATTGATTATGCAATATTTAATCAAGGAAATATTTACAAGTTAAAGGCATGTGTAAATTTCATCTTATAAACTGAATATTCGTGCTAAAATTTATCGTTCCTGTAGCACAGAACTTAAGGTGTTTTTAAGAAAAGAAGATATTGAAACTAGCATTTAGGTGTTTAAGGAAAAGAAATTATTTTACTTAATTCAGTGTTCTGATTTTTTCTCCCATTTGGGACAGAATTATTTTAGTTTTTGTTAGAAGGTCATTAGTTTTGGAAAATATATTTTTAGTGATGGCAAACAACAAAAAACTATTATAGATCTTCCAAATATCCATTATAAAGGGATTTGTGTGTGTGTGTGTGCATTTAAAGCAATAAAATATGATCCTGATAGAGGGTTGTCTGTCATTGTTGTGGAACACACTGATGCTGATTTATCAGGTAGTACATATGCTGCTGCAAGTACCTGTTCCTGAAGGACACGTCATTTCTTAAAGAAGCTGGCTTAGGATGAGATTCCAAAGTGGGATTGCACAAAACTTGAATGTGCCTCTACAAGTAAGAAGAGGAAATAATTTTCTATGATGAGTTAAAAGGCAATGACTTCTTGATACAAGCTTAGGTTTAGAAAACCCCATGACTTTGAATTTGGTAGGGGCTCTAATGCATTGAGATGTCTAGCAGTTAATGGCAACTCCTCTTTCTGATAACACTTACAAAACTCAAATTAGGAATCTCTGATATTGGGATTTATCACTTAAGTGATAACAATTAACAATAACAATTGTTTTTACCAAACTCGTTAAAATACTATCAGTCAAGATTTTCCATGTTACATTGTTGAACAGAGCTGAAATTTTATTCTTGTCTTCTGTTTTGTCACAAGTCCTCTCTGGTTCTTGAAAAAGCAAAAGGGCTCCCAAGCAATGAACTCATCCATTTAATCCATCCAGTAGTTGTGGATGACATCTGGGCAGTTAGTGTAGCGTAGCTTTCATACAGTTCAGATGGTTGATTTAATTGCAAGTATCTCGTTCAAACAATGCCATTTTATTTGTGGCTTGTAATTAGGAAAGTTTGAGTCTTACTGTAGAGTTAGGTTTATTAAGAAATCTATCTGTTCATGGTGACTTTGGAGCATATTTTTGTTCCAGGGAAAAAATTGAAATATTTCAGAAGGATTTAATACAGTATATACCTACAAAACTATAGTTTCATTCCATTTCATTCTCAACTGGAATGTGTTAGGAGAAAAATGAAGCAAATCTAAGAATAAAATTCATAATAGAATACTAAAACTCCCAAACCCCCAAATATTGTGTTTTAATTGCTCTTCAAAACTCTAGATCTGTTTTTCCTTTCTTGTTCAATTTCTTAATTTGTATTAATCCAATACTCATAGACTAGACAGAAAAAAATCTTTTTCTATCCACAGACCCTTTGCAGTACAAGCTACATAATTATGTTTCCAGTGTCCTGCTACTGGGTCGCAAAAGCTCAAGAGGCTGTTTCTAGAGGTGAGATAAAAAATTGTCATTTTCTATTTCTTTTCATTTATCTGTCCCTGCTGAAACTGCCAATTAGTTCCAGCTCCAGGGTCACTTGAGTTCGACAAGAACTTGAGGAAACCAATATATTTTGTTAACAAATTCTTGTCATGCTAGCAAATAATTAACTGGGAAAGGAATAAAAATAAGCCACTATTATTAGTTTGGTTAAACTTTGACATCATCTAATCTTCCGGACTCTCACTTTAATTGTACAAAATGACATTAGAGATAGATAAAGTTCTTATCCTTTACTTTTTCAAATAAAGCAATTTTTGAATTTTGCTTTCATTGTATTTTCAGCATGGTACTTTTTCTTTAAAGTTCAGTCACAAATAATACAGCCAGACTTAGTTCAAACTTAAAATCACAACCTGAGAATTATGAGCACATCCACATCAGCAGGTACTAAAGATCAGTAAGAATACATGCAGGGAGAAATGACTATATATTGTTCATACACATTAGTGAAGGATTGACCCTGTCCAGCCACTAATCATACAACTGTAGAATGGTTTGGGTTGCAAGGGCATTTACACATCATCTTTTTCCAAACCCCTGCCATAGGCAGGGACACCTTTCACTGGATTATAGCAAATTAGATCAAGTTGCCCAAGGCCCCATCCAACCTGTCCTGGAGCACTTCCAGTGTTCAAGGGATGAGGCAACTACAAGTTCTCTGGGCAAGTTTTTCCAGTTACTCGTTACCCTCACAGAAAAGATTTTTTTTTTCTAATATCTTATCGAAATTTACCTATAAGCACTACTAAGCACCCACCAGCTACTCATTTACTTCAACCTTCCAAGCAAATCTTCTGGGAAAAATAAAAAGTAGTCAAGCAAGGGAAGGAAAAGAACAAAAGATTAAAAAAAAAGGTGACATGCTTATAGTCACACATATTTCATGAGCAGACTGGTGTTCCGATAATATTCAAGCACCAACTACTTGGAGAAGATGCCTTCTTCACTTTTATTGGCCAACATAGTGTTACACAGTTTGGAACACATCCTTGGTGAGCTGGGGTCAGCTATCCTGCTTGTGATCCCTCCCAGCCTCTTGCCTACTGACAGCCTCCTTCCTGGGGGAGGCAGACTGAAACACAGGGAAAGCCTTGGTACTGTGCAAGCGCTGTTCAGCAGCAGCTAAAATATCTGTGTTACCAACACTGGTTTGGTCTCAAATAGAAATATAGCACTGCAAGTTCTGCTTTGAAGAAAATTGGCTCCATTCCAACAAGAACAAGAGAAATATTTCTTAAGCTTTTTCCCAAAATTCACTTATTTTTTTTACTTCATAAATTTTTAGTCTAGCTGTTTAATTCCTTTCAGTCAGTCTGTGATTTAGGGCGGTGAGGTCCACCCATGCACATGATCCCACACAGAAATTGTTTGTTGCTAATGCTACTCTCTCTCTCTCTCAACAGTCACTTTTACAAAAAATATATAGAAGGATAGTAGCAGAAAATGCTCTAACAAATAAAAACCTCCTCTGAGTGAATTTTCCTGTATATAACAGCAACATCATGTGTAAGTTAAAGATGACTAAACTACATGCAAATTTGTACTTATATATGTGTATACATTTTGACATGTATATGATATGGGATATGATATATGGTATCAGATATGATATATTTGTGTGTCTGGGTAAATATATATACACACATAAGTATTAAAATCACAGAACTGCTGAATCTGAGAATAGCTGAGGTCAGAAAGACCATCTAGCCCACCCACTGTTGTTGCTCAAAGCAAGATCAAATCAAGCACATTGCTTAGAGATGGATCCAGTCAGGTTTAACATATCTCCAACAACGGAGACTCCACCACCTCTGGGCAAGCTGTGTCAGTGTTCCAATACTCTCGCAGGGAGAAATTCCAGTAATTTCAATTTGTGCCCATTGTAGCTTGTCTTTCCATTAGATACCTTTGAGAAAGGTCTGGTTCTGCCTTCTTTACTCCCTCCCAGCAGATATTTATACACATTGATTAGATCCCCACAGCACCTTCTCAAGGCTAAACAGTCCTGTCTCTGTCAGACACCCTTTATATTAAAAATCTTTAATGCCCAGTAATGCAATACATGAAACTGTCTCCATTAAACCATATCTTCTCCGTGTTTGCATCATGATATGTACACGCTCAATTACTAAGGCCTCAGTCCAGTAGTTAGGTGAACCAGCCAGACCACATCCTTGCTGCCCTCTGACCTGTGTTTGGGGTTTTACCTAGAAGGAAGGGGAAGGTGCCCCACGGATAAGGCACAACCAGAGCCCAGATCCAAAAAGCACCCTCAGATCCTGCAGTTTAATGGGGCCGTACCAAATCAACATAACATAAGCTGTACAGAATGGCATAACTGTCCAGCAGTGTTTCACTGTAGTTTTGTGCAAGTCCTCCCAGATTCTTTCCTACTTCTTTAATTCAAATGATGTGTCCTTTCCTCAACTTGTCAAGCCCTTAAAAACTTTGCACTGTCCAACAGTTTTCATTTCTCCTAAACAAGATGGTGTTCTGGCCCCAGTTTTCACTTACGGTTTGTTGCTCTCTGTAAGGAAAAACTGATTATAGCAAATGTTTTGCAAGTAAGATTTTAAATAGTAGTTAGGTTTTGTTTTGGTTTTTTTCCAAATTTCTGTTATTAAAAAGAGATAAATTACATTGTTTAACAGAAGTGTCAAATATAAACACTTTCCAGCTACTCTACTCTTGGGTATTCTTGTGCTTTTAAACATCAAAGCAAACTTTTAATTACACAAAAGGAAATGAAAACACATGACATTTTGATTTATAGCAACTGCATGGTATTTCTGAAGTCTGAGAAAGTTATTACCTTAGGGGTTTCAAACACTTCACTGTCAGTTCTTATTTTCTAAGAAAAATAATAATAAATATTGGCACTAACTAGATTTTAAAAAACACTTTATTTTCTCTCCTTTCTCTCAGCTGGAATAAGCAGAGCTTTGGTCTAGATAAGAAACTGGGTCTCAGCTCAGTTCAAGATCTTATTACAGTTATAAAGTAAGATTTACATCCTCTGGTGCATGGGGAAAAGAATGTGAGGGAGTGGAGGTGATCTGCCTGTGACAAACCAACTCTGCTTGCTGCTGCATCAGCCTCCACGCCTGCACACAGGGGCAAATACACACTACAGCTGCAGCTTTGTCAGGTGAGGTGTGGTGAGAAACACCGAAATGCTCCTGGCTGCTCTTAGATCTCTTTGCAGCCTTTCAGCTGACTGTGGTAGTGTTTTTTAGAAAGAGACAGGTGTTATTTGGCTGGGCCTCCTTTCCCCCAGTGCTGTTACTCAAGGAATAGCTACCCTTCTGGGGGTATGCCATAACAAATTAAGCTCCTACTGCCACCTTAATATGGGTTTATAAAACAATTTGGTTAGAACCATCTCATATAATAAAACATTTCTATGAAGAATCAATACCTGTTCCTCTGGGTTCACTCTCTTTCTGTGAGTTTTAATTTCCCCTGTGTGTGTAAGTACGTATATTTCTACAGCTGCTGAAGCTGTTCTGGCCTACAGGACTCAAGCAGCCTTTTGAGTGTTGACTGTGTCTGAATTAAGTGTGCACTTAAATACTGGCCATAAGGTGTACAACTTTGCCTGGAGTTCAGACTTATCTTCTACTGGTACATCGATGTTTTTCTCACATCTCCTGGCAATTTTTACTTCTGCTTCTTGACGGGAAAAAAACAATATCTTACAACTACTAAAATACATTTGCAAAAATGTAGATTCATATATTTTAAATATTTTGACTGATGTAAACGCTAATAGAAGGATGCAGGAAAACCAAAATGATGTCTTCATTTCCCTGCTCTCACACAAATGTTTTCTGTTCCATTAATCAAATTATTTATCTTTTGTGTACCTCACTTGACTCTTCATGATGCAGAGAAAACTGCATGGCTATATTGTCCTAAAGACAAACTCTTTGTTGGGAGAACCTACATATCACATTATTATTGCAATTATGATGATAAAATTAAATTATTGAAGTAATCAAGCTATAACCTAAGGCAGAGAAAGCACAGACCTAACTAAGGTTTATGTTTTATAACTTATTTTAGTCAAAATACTGCATTCTTGAAAACTGAAGTTATATCTAAGTACATTACCAAGACATTTTACAAAAAATGAGGAAACATTTTTAAGGGTTTTGCCTCTCAGAAGAAAGAAATCAAAAATAAATTCACCCTTTTATCAGTAGGGAGGACTCTATTGAAGCATGGGAAGGATTAATATGAGACAATTCAAAATCATTAACCTGCTTACACTTCTTTTATCTTCTTATCACCTATGTGGATTTTTGAGTACAGTCACTCTAGGAAATATCTGAAAAAATAAGTGTTGGCAACATATATTTTTGCATCTCTTTATTCATTCCTTTGCATTTTTTTTTTTTAATATGTTTCTTTCAGGAACAAATTTACTTTTGTTTTATGCTTGAGATCAGGGCATTTTATTGGGATTTGAATCACCTCCTGACATAACAGTGAATCTGAGTTGCCTGCAGAACAGTCACTTGGGAAACCCCTCTGAAAACGAGGTGTGTGGAGCACTAGTGCTAGAGTAACTCCGAAAAGTGGTCTGTCATGGAGCTGGGAGTAGACACTGAATATCAGAACATAAGAATAGTCACAGAAATCAATCTAGACCCATATATTTTCTCCTATTGTAGTTAAAGCGGACAAATAGTGAAAATATGAGAACAGGATACATGCACGTAATACCTCCAGTATGGAAGAACAAGAATTCTTGACACATCTGCATATCCAGAATATAGAAACAAATATATTGTCTAGAGGAATATAAAATAGAATTAATAAATATACAAATATATAGGTTCAGGTGTGGGTATTTTTTAAAAACTTTCATATACTACCCTAACAAAATTAAAAAGTCTGGATTTTCTGTTAAAAGAAACCCTTCAAAGCTACACTGCTGAGAGGGCTTGTTTTATCTCAGAATTTTGGCTTCTCTCCTTAATTTCTGTAAGCCAGAGGGAATTTGGCTGGAATTGATTAGTGAGGCACATCTGGAAAAGTTTCAGCTAAATAGAGCGATGCCCAGGAATTTTATAATTTTTCAAGATGGTGTAGACATTAAGTAAATTTAAGTGATTTTTAATTGCAGTTTGAGAATGATTCCTTTTTTTTTATTTTGTGCTAATCTTCTCCAGAGAAAATGTACATCTGTTTAGGTGGTCTGTTAAATACAGATAAGTTGTAGATAAGAATCTGAAGTCCTGCTCGGCCCACCTGGCACAGAGTTCCAGCCTCTCTCTGAAGTGTCTCTTTCAAATTAATTGAATCTGCTTGTTTAATAATATCTCAGAATAATCTAACTCCCTTAGTTCTACACATCTCACGCATTTTCTGCCTTCCAGAGCACAAAGCAGCTCTTTCTGAATTTATCAACTGAAAGTGAAGAAGGTGGGGGTGGGAGGAATTCCCTTACCGGAAGAAATGACTGATATGCTTTTTGGCTTAAATTATTTGGTTTATGGATTAAGGGTGGGTGTTGCTGGTGGTGGTGGTTTGTTTGTTTTCATTCAGCACAGAAATAAAAAGATTCTCCCTGATAAAATACACTGAATTTCTTTGTCTGGTAGCATGCATTTCATATTGTGGAACAGAACAAGCAAGGAAATCATAATTTATTATATAATTGTCATAATTTTTTAATGACAACTTGAACTTATTAGATTTTTTTCTTGTGCAATACACTACACAATTTTGAGAAACACTCTGGTTTTCATACTTTGACACAGTGTTTAGGAAAATTATGATAAATATCTTGTTTCTCAAACTTCAGTTACGCTATCCAGGATACATATTTGGTACATTTGAATCTTCAAATAAAAAATGTCATGACTTATTTTCTGATATCACTTCATGAAACTTAAGTAACTCACTAATCTTGAACGATATAAAACATTATTTATAAGAATTGAATTTGTATATGCACATTCTTATCATTCCATCATTCTCTTTGTGTCTCAAAGCACTTTCTGATTATTTTCATACATTCATTCATTTGAAATATTTTTCTCTTCTAGCATGCTATCATCTTTTAGACCAAGTAAATACAGCATTTTACTTGTTCAATATACTATAAAGATTTTAATAAATGATTACACATTCATCCAAGAGAGTTGGCTGCATAATTCATCATGAATCTTTCCTATTATTCAATTTACATGAATAATTACTAGGCAGTAGACTGTTCACAAATAGTTTATTCTGAGTATTCACTACTTAAAATCCCAAATCTGTGCTGGTTTATTGATGCGTAGGTTATCTGCAGAATGTCGAACATCACATTTTCCTTCCTTGAACACTGAAATTCTCAACATCAACACAAAATACTGAAAGAGGTAGTACAATATTCGTTTACAGAATAGGACAAGTTTTTATGGAGAATATCCTATGAAGTAGACATGTCATTTAGGGACTGTAAGAACAGATTTGGCAGATAAAAAGACTATGTAAGTGTAATATATTTGATATAACAGATAGACTATGCCATGTACATGATGCCATAGTAAAATGACCAACATCTTTGAAAGGTCATAGTAGTTAGGGGAGGTACCTGAGGACTGGTAGAAATTAAATATCACCCCAGTCTTCAAAACCTACAGCCCGTTCAATACCTGAAAGGCAATAGAACCACTTATCCTGAAGTCATGTCTAGTGGAAGGCAAGAAGGACACCAGGAAGTCAACACTGATTCACAAAAGGGAATTCATGCTTAATCAACCTGATTGCTTTCTATGAGGGGACAACTGCTAGAGACAGATGAGGGGATAGTAATACATATTGTCTATCTGGACTCCAGCAAGGTTTTTGACTCTCTCTCCCGTGTTATCCTCCTAGGCAAGCTCAGGAAACACAAGCTGGATGAGTGGATGATGAGGTGAATTGAGAACTGGATAAAATGTCAGGTCTTGGAAAGCTATGCTCAGTAGGATTGTGTCTACGTGGAGGATTGTAGCTAGTGGTGCCCCCAAAGGGTTGCTCCTGTTCCAGTGTTCTTTTGCTTGCTCTTCAATGACTTGGATGAAGGGGCAGATTCCTCCTTGACAAGTGCAATGACGACACAAAATGGTGGAATGCTGATCCCCCAGAGGGATGTGCAGCCCTTGAGAATAGTATCTAAACAGGCTGGAGGACTGGACAGAGAGGAACCTTTTGAAATTCAAGAAAGGCAGAGTCCTGCCCCTTGGGAGGAACAACCCCATGACCCCTTAGATACTAGACTCTGGAGACCTGCCTGGCCATCGGGAAGTCAGCTTTTCAGAAGACTGTCTGGGTGTCCTGGTAGGCAGAAAGTGGAACATGAGCCCCAAATCTGCCCTTGTGGCAGAAAAAGCATCCTAGTCTGCTTTAGAAGAAGTATTACCAGCAAGACTAGGAAGGTAATTTTTCTCCTCCATTTAGCAGAGGCCGTACCTTGAGCACTTTGTCGAGCTTGGAGTTCATCAGTAGAAGAGGGGCATGGACATACAAGGCTACCAGGATGACAGAGGATCTTGAGCAAGAAGTTGCAGATTCCAACTGCACACCTTTGCTCCTGCTAAAGATATGCCTCAAAAAAGGAGACTAGAGAACCTCTTCTGTGAGAAAAGACTGAGGTAGCTGGGATCATTCAGCCTGAAGAAGTGAAGGCTTGAGGGGATATGATCAACGTGTATAAGTATCTGAAGGGAAGGTTAAAGAAAATGAGAAAAAAATATTCAATAAGGCAGTTATTTGTAGAAATATAGACTACTTATGAACATATTTGCACAAACCATGTTTTAATACAGCCAACTGCACATCTGAGGAAGAAAACAATGGAACATAATAATTCTGAAAAGATCTAGGAACTGCTAAAGACACAACTCAATGATAGCATCCATTATGGCTGTAATAGAAAATTTCTGAGTTTTGATAAAAAAAATCTTACCATGAGTGAGAATGGAAAGTAATTTTGTTTGTGCTTTTAGCACGTGGAAACCTATTTTTTTAACTTAGAGTGGCAGTTGTGTGTATACACTTAAATAAGGCTATTGACAAATTGAAGCAGAAATGTTCAAACAAAGAAAAATAGGACTAAAAAAATAGAAAAGACTAAATACATTTGAGAAGCTTCAAGATATCTATTTCTATGGCTTAACTAAGAAGGTACTGAGATCCAGTGTGATTACAGTAGCTAAAAGTCTCAAAGAAATGAAAATTTAAAAGAAAGGAAAACATCATCCTTGATGGTGAGTAGTACGGAGTATTCGTACATTCTTTTTTCCTTTTGAAACATATTCCTTTGTGGAAACCCTGAATTCTGAACTTTCTGTGTGATATGAAGTTCCTGAATGCCATTTCCACAACAGGCAACATGCATTGCTGCACATACAAGTCATCCTTGGGCAATAAAGGAAATTTCTACTCTGGCTGTAAGAAAAAAGACCTGACTCATGAGAGCCCATACAGCTGGACTGTTGGACTATTGTCCAAGCAGGAACTGCAGTCCTTCATACTTTCATTCTGCTTCTATTTTTAGAGATTTTGAAATATATTATTTTCATTTTATAATGGCATTAAAATGAATGTCAGAGGTCCTAGATTTTTTTTTAGTTGCATTCTTATTGTTCTTTCTAACTCACCTTAAGAGTTTCCTATTGAAAAAATTGTCAGAAGAAATAAAATTGTTTTTATTTATTTATTTTGTAATGTAAAAAATGTTTAAATCATCCGATAATGCTCTTTGGTCTGGGAAGAATTTTGGCAGGCAGAAATTTAGGTTTTTCATACCAAGACAAGCAAACAAAATGCTTCACTCTCAAAATGAAATACAGGAGGCTTGTTTAATGATCAGTTATTATTTTTTGTATGTTTAATCTATAATTATTTGGGGGGAAAAATGCCTTTATAATGGAAACTCTTGTAAAATCAGTGATGTGTATGGAATGTACGAATTGTTTTCCTGTTTTGGAGTGTTCTGTTTAGGAAAGATTTGTAAGAAAAGCCACCCCAGTTCTGAGGCAAAACCCATGAGAGGGGAGGTGCAAACCCACAGTACAGTCTCTGGCTGTTTCCTTACCCTATAACCTAGTGACTCATCCAAAGTCCATGACAAAATTCCTTTGCTTTTCTTCAGGGATCACAGCCAAGATATACAGTGAGAATACTCTACAGTCCTACAACGCTCTTTGAGAAAGGATGTTGTCAGTCACTCCTAGGGACTCTGCTCTACCTTTACTAAATATTTAATAGACATTGTAGTAAGGTTTGGAAGATAGGTACTGATCTAGACAACTGAACTACAGACCTAAGCTTTTCCTTGATGCCTTAAAGAAGGCTTAAATATTTAATGTAGAGAAGAACAGTATAAACAGCAAAGACCAAGGTTTGCCTTAAAATGCATTCTGTTGGAAATGCACTTTGGCTATGGCAGAAAAACTGAAATTTTCTCTCTTCTCTGTTGCGAGAAGAAAAAATCCAGATTAATTCCATAAGGATGGATTCTACATCTTGCTTGAGGTTTCTGACTGCTGCCATTCTATCTAGTGTATGAAATGCTTCCATGACACATTGCGGGTTCTAAATGCACTCTTTCATTTCCTTTACTTTTAATAAATAGCCATTGGAAAATTTAAGAAATTTGAAAACATATTTAAATAATTATATTTTAATAGCCACAAATGTTTTCTATCACTCACACACACACGGACAATTGCTAGAAGGCAATTTTGACCAAGTCTGAGTTCATCCTTTGTCCAGTCCACAAACCAAATACTGGCATGATTTGAACATGATAACCTGTTACAAATTTAGAATACACTGAAAAGGACTGGTATTTCCCTTTCATCTTAACAAATACTTGAAATAAAAGTATTTTTATGTTTCCTGAATTTCCCCCATAAAGCTTCTTACATTTTCATTTTAATCACAAATGCTTACCAATTTATTTTATATATCAGTGCTTCTGAGTCGGTCAGAAAAACTTAGCATGCAACAGGACTTGCTAAATGCAATTCATCTTTATTATAGGGCCGTCAACATATATTTATGTTCATGTGAGTATCCTCTGTTTGTGTACACTATATTTATCACAGGGAGACAAATAGGCTCACTCTGTGTGTGATGCTAATTACTAGGTTGCCAGCATAGCAGCACTAAATTATATTTTATCAAGGCAGATCCAAAGAGTTTGGAAGCTTTCCATTCACAGTCCATGAAAAAGACCCATCTGTACTTGAAATATCAAGAAACAGCTCTTTCCTATAACAATGTCATACAAATTTTACCATCATCCCAGAATCTTTTATCCTGCAGTAGCTGAACACCTTCTGGTTTTGTAGCTAACTGGAAAATGGCCCATGCCCTGTGAAACCTTAGGCAGTGGGTGCTAGAGAATCAGCACCATATGAGTAGTGTACCTACAGTGATGGACTATAAACAACCTGGTGCTTGTAGTATCTCTCATGCTGTTTTATCTGTTACATGTTAAATCTGTTAAGTCTATATTTAAGCTAAAAATCATCTAATATCTGTAATCAGTGAGGCTCCTAGAGGGAGATCTAGCAATTCATTTTAGCAGCCTTTGGTGTAACAGCAGTGTTGCTGGATGTCTTTTGATAGTCTACTGTATCAAAATGTCAGGCAACTTAGCAATATGTTTTTGTAACAAGGAGACAGCAGTTTGCTTTTGCATTTCAAACCCTCCAAATTTTTAATCGTGAGCCCCCTGCTGGTAAATGAGTTAAACTGATTGTAGTGTAGTTGAATAATAGCAAGAACTTCTTAATTAGAAAGTCATGCTATTGATCTTGTTATGAACTGTTTTCATTTGAAATGTCTAGATATTACCATTCCCCTGAAAATGCTTCACAAAAATAGAGACACGCTTAATTAATTCTAATGCAAGGACAAACTCAGTCATTTGTTTTAAAATGTGAAACAAACTCCAAATTGAATTTTCAGCTTTGTTTTTTATTTATTTTAGTGATGCAGAACAAGAGCTGAGCATTAAAATACACAGAAAATATAAAAAGCCCCACTTCATTAAAATGGAGCTTCTACATATTTTCATTCAAATAAATTAATCCACAGAGAGAAGTTATTTCTCTTAGTATATAAGAATTACATCCAGAGTCTTCTGTGGCTTTTATCTTGTATGGCAGCTACAGGAAACAAAAATAATAAAATTATGTCTTAAAGTAAATATATTGACCCTTCCCTTTTCTTTCATTTCTCTGTAACCATAAAGCCGAACATGAGAAAGTCATAGTGTGACCCTTTTCTCCTCTATTTTCTTTTGTTCTTGTGGAATAAAGCCTGATACAAGAGAAATTAAAAGTATAAGTTAACATTTTAAGTATCCAGTTACATAGGGCACGATTTCCTAATGTCCATAATCTTTGCACAAATGTGAATCTTTCAGCTTTAATTTTGAGACAGCTAAAGGAGAAAAGGTAGAAAAAGGTAGTAGGAAAAATCAATTATATGGACTTTCTAAATATAGATTTCAGAAGGACAGTGTCTCAGAATAACAAGCAATGAATGACTCCCAGGTCATGTCTTGAAATATTGTGTATTCTAATGCATCACTCACCAAATGTGAACTGCAGATGACTTCTGAAGAGGCTCTTGAAGGCTGTCCTCATCCCACGTAGACACCTGGATTATAGGCACCTGTGGCTGAGCTGTTTTTCCAAGCTTCTTTTATAGTAAGAGTCTAACACACACTCTTACAATAACATCAATCTCATTTTAACGTGCAATTAAGAAAGGCAGAAAAATTACCTCTCTGTAAACTATAAAGGGAATCAAATGGGTTTTGTAGACATTAGCAGACAGTGACTCCTTGTGCTGCTGTTCAGCCTGAGGTAAATTTTGGTAGCTTACAGCATATATAGGTAAAAACTGGACAAGACTGCATGAGTCAGCAAAGAGCAGCAGAAATATGTTTTGAATGTACCAGTCAAGAAAAGTGCATGCTTACCCAGCACACCAAGTCCCTCTGGGCCATGTTGGGGTCCCAGGGTGGCAGTTTCCAAGGAGGACATGGCGTGGCAATCCCAGAGGCTTTTGGCAGGGGTGTGGTTTTAGCCCAAGAAGTTGTGGCCGGGAAAAACCAAAGGCTTCCTGCAGACTAAGTCACGCTGCACAAATAGTGCCCAGATGACACCACTCTGAGAGGACCCTCTGGCATGGCCAGTAGAGCACCCAATGCCTGCATTTGTCTCATTTTGTGTCCCTCTGAATGAGTGTTTCCCCCTGAGTTGGGTGCATCTTTTCCATATGCTTTAGTTGATACTGTAAATAAAATTAAGTGGGTTATATTGTGTTTGGCTGGTTACCATTTTTTGTGTAAGACCAGCATCACCCTAGAGACTACAGACTGACCAGAAAGCATTCCAGATAAACCCATGTGCCTTTGGAGACATTGTCAGTCTCAAGAGGAGGGGGAAGAGAAAGAGAGAATAGTTAGAAATAAATGAATGGAGAATTTGGAACTCTGTCCAAAAAGTACTGAAAAGAACTATCCAAAAAATACTGATTGTCCTCAAACTCAATAAGTTCAATGCAAATGGGTGATTTAAGGCAACACAGATGCTGTGGAGCTGTCTTCTTGTAATACACCATCCATTATGCTGCTGTGGAATAAAAAGCAGCTACACCATCTGAAAAACTGCTTATGGCTACAAAAATATTAGTAAGCTGAACAGTGGTGGAGCAAAGTCCTGGGTGCTAAGAAACAGCTCTCTCTACTGTTAAATTGCAAGAATGGTCCATGGATGGGTTTCAGGCTATGCCAAGTAGCTTTCCCATCCCAGTTCAAGTTGTGACTGGAGTGATGTTTCCCAGCAGGCCGTTTTTTCTATGCTGTGCTAGCAAATCTAAGGAAGTTTCTTATTAATGATGGGCCATTCTATTCCTCATTTTCTGGGCATGTTTATTTCACTACTGTGGATAGAGATGATGCGTGCGTGGGTCCTAAACATAAACTGTCACCCTTATCAGCAGTGATTGTCTGAAAAACTACTGTCTCTTGTTATCACAATTGCTGTGCGTGTTTATGATTACTTTGCTCCTTTTTCTTAATTAAGCCTAGCTTCAGAGTTATGAGCCTAACTTGGCTCATAATGCCAGTGTAATATTGGCCACATAAATCTACTTTTAAACTATTTTGATAAAAATATATTTTTCCCCAACATTCATCATCTTCCAGGAGCAGTAAAAGCAAAAATATTCTTGAAACCTCAAGCATCTTTGATAGTAGCAAACTAAGTTAGATCTATTAGCAATAGGTTAGACACTGCCTTAAGGCACTGTTCTGCATTTGAGTCAGTACATGAACTACTAAACTTTTCAGGAAGCTGCTGAAAAAGTGCATAGATTCAGTCCCACTCCCCTACATGAACTCATCACCTGCTCTGGGCCTGAAGACATTGTCTACCACAGACTTGCCTCCTTTCCTTTAGATATCTATATGTATGTAAAGAAAAGTAGGCTACCCTATTATTGGGGATATCTCTGCCCAGTCCTGTTCTTCCTCTGTGTCTTGTAGGTGGCAATAATCACTGGAGAATGCTTTGATTCTATTATTTGCATGATGTCAAGGCTATTCATATATATGACCAAAATTTTGTCTGTCATTCTTTTTATGTATTTAGTACTTCATCGATAAATACAATTATTACAAGAAGAGATTACTCAGTAAGAAGTACCTTTCTTTTTTTTTCTTAGAAAAAATACTTTATGGCAATTTTTCCCCAGGAGTGGTATCCCCACAGTAATGGCATCCCCACAGTAAACCAATAACTGTTTCTGTCCAGAGTAGAGTTGTTAGTGTATAAGGTTTGAGAACCTTAGAGTTTGATAGCTGGAGATATTTTCTTTTTTTTAGGAGAAAAGATATTTTATGAAGGGGAAGAATGCTTATAACTATGAGTATTCAAATCACATACTGTAAAAGCTTAATTACAGAAAATGCCACTACAGCTTATGGTAAAGAAATAAGAAAGCAAGAAAAGCAAGCTCTGTTGCCTTTCACATAAAATCAGTAGTGATAGCAAGGCCTCTAGGCTTCCTGAAGTCTCATATATTTTCACCAGAGTATGGAAATGTTCATGGTGTTGTTTTCAAGTTCTGTCTGAGATGTCAGCATAGCACAATGCTGAAAAGATATCCAAAGCCTCTCTTTCACAGCAGGAAATCCATGACAACCAATTGTTCCAGCTACTAGGATTATGATGCTCCTTGTAACTATGTCTGTCATTGCACAGAGTTATGCATATACTTTCTCTCTCACATACACACAAATACTCACACTCCAGGCATTCACAACTCATTTGCAAATTTTAATTTTAAGTATCCCAAAAGTGAATTTGAATCTACTCTGGATCAACTCAGAGACTAATGCACTGGAACAGCTCCCCAGGGAAGTGGTCACAGCAAAGCTGGACAGAGTTGAAGAAGTGTTTGGACAGCTCCCTGAAGGAACATGAGGTGATTTTTGCAGTGTCCTGTATAGGGTGAGGAGTCGGACTCAATGATCCTGATGGGTTCCTACCAACTCAGCATATTCTATGACTCTATGATTCTAAAAAAAAAAAGAAAAAACAAACCAGGAAATAAAAAAGAAAATCAACTACTTTGAAAATAACAAAGGATTGGACCAATAATGATCCCTTAAAGTTCCCAATGTCCTTTAATATTGCCTTTTCTTTCCTCTAGTAACTTACACAGATGGTGCTTTGCTATGTTTTATTCCCATTGTGCTATTTTTTTTACTCTCCTATGCAAGTTGTCAAGTAAAGAGTCTTTGATCTCCTCAGCTCTTTATTAAGATTATCAGGATGTTTTAAAAGAAAAGTTTCAAAAATAGAATATTTTTCAAAGTTTGTTAACACAAAAGACAGAGTTCATTTACAGTATTATTGTTTCTCTTAGCATTCTGCAGACCTTACCATCTCCAAATTTAAAATGCAAATACCTTCAGTAATATTAATTTTACTGTGCACTGTGCCTGTGTCTCACAGGATGGTCTTGACTGGCAGAGACCCAATAAGAAAGGAGGTAAATGATCTGATTTGGAAAATATGCAGAAATAAAAAAATTAAGAAAGTTGACAAATGTAAGGGAAAAGAAAAGAAATTAACCTATTCATGGCTGAAGAAGGAAGATTATAAACCAAGTCATACCAAGTGTGTTGAAGCATTAGATCTGGCTGTCCAGAGCAGCTGTAGATCCTTCACCCTTGAAGAATTTCAAAACCTTCTTAGCAGCCTGTTCTAGTTCTATCTCTGAAGAGCATGTTAGCATATATAACTTCTAAAAAATACATTCCAGCCTAAATTATCCATTATTAAAAAAATTTGGAGATATCAGCAGTGATATCCTTTTGAATACTTTGAACTCTGGCTATAAAAAGTAATAATTTCTGTAAAAACAAACCAGCAGCAGCAACAACAAAAGTAATCCAAACCCAACAATATTATTAGAAAATAAAATATATCTTTCACTGTCAATTTGTCACATAGAGTAACTTACGAACAACTTGTCAAAACTAAATTATCATTTTTGACAGCCAATGACAATCCCCCTAAGATAAAGAATATATCTTTAAAGTTTATGACATTAGTTTTCTATATGTTCTTCTTGTCACTAAGGTGCCAAATATGACATCAGTCACAGAAACAGCATACTCAGCCCTGGGAAAGAGCAGAGGTGTCCAAGAATTTGACAGATTCATTAACATCAGCACCCATTTTCAACATATATTTTTGGTTTTAGTGTGCATAAACAGTCTCAGTTGAAATTTTTGCACAAAAAATTAATAGCAAATTATTGTAATCTGGTGTTGAATTCATAAAATAATCCATTTTTAAAATTTCTTGCAAAGCAGGATTCATTAAAAAATTTACTAAAATAATAGTAATGAGAAAAAAGTGAGCTCAGGAATAGACTTAAGTACTCCAGTAAGTCAGAATTTATTGTTTAAACCTAAATATCCCTGTGGAGCTTGAATTTCTCATGTGTTTCTCCAGAGAACACTCTCTTAAGGGATGGTGACAAAATTAAACTGCAAACTGCAAATATCTGGTAAAAAAAGTTAAATGAGGAAAACAGTTTTTCCCTGGGATTTTCTCATCCTGAGTACTCTTGAAAGTATTTCAAGCTGTGGCTTGATAAATGGTGGGTAAAGTTCAGATCAGAGAGGCTTTGTCACAAACACCAACAGTATTTTCTACCTTATCTAGTTCCTCCTCATCAATGCAGAAAAGATTTTACATCTCCCCATCATTTTCAGCACTTCCTCCTTAAAAAGGCTAAGAAAGACTCTGCAGACATGGAATGCACCTCCTAGAATGCCTAGCAATTTAGAAAAGAAAAAGCATTATTCTTTCTCAGTGTTTCATGTTTTGCTGGGATCTCCACTAACACGGAATGACTTGATCTATGTTCACATTAGGGTATTAATTCAGGTCTTGGACTCAAGCTACTGTTCACCCATACAGCCTACATTTTGACTCACATTTGCTGTGAGTCAAAGGTGTTTTTCTTTAAAACATGAAGTCAGAATTTTAACCATGGCATCAAAGGCTAGTAGAAATCACACACCCAACATTCTGGCCTTTTGCTTTAAATTATGCAGAGGGGGGAAACTGAACCAGAACTGGAGCTCTGAAAATAAACATCTCATCCTCATGTTATGGGCATAAGAAAGTAAAATACAAAAGCCAAAACTGCATTTTAAAAAATTCAACTAATTCTCTGTAGTGATGGGCTTCCATATTGCCTAACCCTGATCCAAAATTGCAATTTTCCCTTTGAAGACCAGTTAGATTGTCCTTCTCTAGATGGTGAGCTACTAACAGATGTTTTCTCCTGCTCTTCATAAGCAAAACAAAGGTGGTCTGATTCCAGAATTCTCTTTTCATGGACAGAGAGGTGGTCCCTGGTGACAATGAACAGCTTTCACTTATTCATTGTTCTGGCATATAAATTCAAGGCAAAGAGGCAGAAAAAAGAGAAACAGGCATTTTTTACTCAGACAACTGTCCACAATATTTCCTGGAAACCTGTCCAAGATTAATGGTGTAATAAACATTAGCATGGATGGCTGAATTTATGTAAATAGTATTAAAATTCTCTGTGAAATAACTAAGAGTAATAGTTGAGGTGACTTTTTCTCTGATTTTCAGCTCATACATACATCATGATTGGCTGAACTAGGGCACTTTGCATGTCACCTGTATACAAAATTGCTGCTAAGAGTAGAAATCATCTGCTCATATGACAAGAGGTATATATAATGATCTGTAATATGTGGACACCTGGAACTGGAAATTATATGGAATTATATGGATTGTATAAGAAACAGACATAGAAAGGTCTAAACAGATTAGTGGACTGCTGTTACATATAGTGTTACCTAAAAAACTAAAAAGCAAAAACAAACAAACAAACAAACAAAAAACAAAACAAAAATCAAAAAAGTCCCCACAGAAACAAATAAACAAACAAACAACAAAAAACAGACAAAAAAGCCTCCAAAAAACCCACCAAACCATAGTGAATCAAAGTCTTGAAAATTTTAATAATACTTACTTGGCATTTTCCAGTATACCAAATCTTTCTCTTTCTTTTTTTCTCCTCTGTAGAACTCCTCCAAAATGAAGCCCATAATATTTTCCACTAATCCTTTTCACTGAATCCATGGAATCAGATTCTCTTACTGGTCAGAGTAGTCCAGGATACTGACACAAGTAGAAAATAAGTATAATTTTGAAGTCTGTTACTTCAGTTTCTCTGTTCGTGTTATTGTCTTTGATTTCCATTGTTTGATGTTACCACATTACGATATATGTTCTCCTTGTACAGCATGAAAAGCTTCAACATCACTGCAAAATCTATTAGCTTGCTCACAAGCAATGGTTCTTAGTTGATAAAGTGTAATTAAAGTCTAGTCTGAGACAACTATTAAGGCAGCTGAACCAACTCAGGAACCAGACAGAGAAAATCCAGGTTATTTGAAAGAAATGGGAGGGGGGAAATCCTAAACTCTCAGTACTTCACATAAGAAATAGTTTTCTGAATTGATGTCAGAGGTCAGAAAAGAAGAAGCTCCACTTTCTATTCTGTTGTTATTTAAGCAACAGAAGTATTAATACTCTCTAACTAACAGAATCTTTAAAAGGTCAGTTCTGAGTCACATTTTTATGCAAAACATGGATTATAGCTACAGAAAACAGTGGTTCTGAGGCACAAAGATAAACTTTGATAATATCTGAGTTTAAAGTAGTATACAAATTTTTGCAAAAAAAGATCTGCTGGGAAAATTATATAACAAAAACTATGATAATAATATAATTTATTTCCAAAATAGTAAGACAAGGACAATAAACCTAGTTTTTCATCTTGAAAGTAACCAATGGCTAGTTTAGATGCTTGTTTAGAATGTGAGGGACAGACCAAGAGAAGATCTGTTGGCAGCTTAATTGCTTTGAAATATCAGAATATTGAAACTTGAAAATTCGCAGGGGAGTGGCTGTTCTGAGGTGAACATATATACACAGGACTTTTTTCCCCTCATTTTCTGTACCCACCTAGGAAAATTCAAAAGCAAAGATATTTTTGTTGGCAAAGCTGCTAAAGAAACTAAAGAAAGTGGCATCCTGTGTACATTCTATGAGACTATTAACATAATTCACTCCCAGATATTAAATCCAGATTTAAGACTTTCTCAAAATTTCAGTTTTCTCTTTTGACTTCCTCCTTCTTCTAGGAACTAATGAGTAAGCTGATTTAGAACTTTCTAGATTTTCATAAAGTTGTAAACATACCACAGAAAACAGGGTGACTCTAGGAACAAACTCATGGACTCTATCTTCTGGGAATGAGTGAACAGCAAGATCCTCATTATCATTAACAGATCTGAGTCTGTGCCCACAGAAATCAATGAATACATTGCTGAGCCAGTGAACTGTAAAAGCAATGAAGCATCTGTTTCAGTGGAAAGACTAAAGAAAATAACACCAAAAGAAATTTGTTCTGGATCTACTGAAAACGTTTCTTTGAAAACTAAATGCTTTTGATTTCCATTGAACTTTGATAAAACTAAACATATTTCAGAGTGAACTAAATCAAATAAGTAATTTTTACATGTTTTGGTTTTCTAATAATTTAAACTTCCAGGCAGAAACATTTTTTTTTAATCCCGCTTCTCTTTCAGAAGCTACGTGTTCTTTCCTATATCATTACTTCATACATTTCTATCTAGTGAGACCATATCTACAGGTTGGTCGAATCACATATCTCCACAAAAACTATAGTTACAAGTGGGCATCAGCTGCTGACTGAGACACCCAGGTGTATGTGCCTACGTTTAGGAAGGTCTAACCTACTTATTTATTCAGTTCATTGAAAGAGAAACTCATTTATTGGACTCCACCAGGTCCAAATCTACCAACATTAATAAGCACAGGCTATTCAAAAGTATCTTCCAGAAATTCTTGTGAATTACTTGGATACCATAAGACATTTCAAAGCGCACTAGATAAATTTGTGGGGTACTTGAATTAACCATTAAGTGTCTTCTTCAGAGTGAGTTGTGTTCTACATGACTCCACTGACTGATTTATCGAGGTCTCCACCGACAGTATCAGAAGCCTTGAAAATTAGCACATGTGCACCTACATTTAGACACATAAACGTAGATGCCTCTCAGGAGATGAAGTCCACTATTACTGGCTGTCTGAAACTTCAGATCAAGAAATGACGGCAACAACCACTGATCTAGCGGAAATTCTGCAATTTGACATTCGTCATTAGAAAATGAAACTATGAAATTTTTTTTTGCTTTTTTCCTATAAAACCATATTTTTAAAATTAGTTTAGGAGTTAGTTAAAACACCTTATTGAAATAAAACTATTCTTGTTAAATATCTAAACATTTTTAATTCTTTCTACTTTATTCTTTGGTGGATAGATAGAATTTCTGCCAGAAAAAGCATGTGCAAATGAAAGTAGAAAAAATACTGATATAAGAACAACATCTCATAAATGGACAATTAATAGACTGAAGATGGAAATTAAGGTAGAGGACGTTCCATATGATAAAATGAAATTTGGCGAAGTAATTTCAAGAGGATTTATTGTAGAAGCAATAACCTTCCCCATTTTTAAAAACAGACTTTGATTAGATGATGTCTATAGTTGTGTGTAATCTTGGGAAAAAGGGCATAGAAAATTTTTAGTAGAAGGGAGACAGAGCAGAGAGCAGAGCAGCATACACACAGTGACTCCTTCTCTCCTTCCTAGGAGAAGGCCGGAGAGGTTCAACCTCTCCGTGGAGGGTCCCGGGACCAGCCCCCCACCCTGAGGGAGCTTGTAGACCACTTTCAGGAATGGGGAGTCCCCTGAGGGCTGATCCACCAGTTGTGGAGTTGGCAGAGAGGTGTGTAGGGCTGGACTACCCTCATCTTCCCCCTACAAGGAGAAGTGAGCAGGGAATGTACAAGCTGGTTTCCAGGGGAAAGTGGGGTTTTGTGCATCCATGTGCACCTGTGTGTAAGCTACATGGCCTGTGGAGGGTTCAGTGGATTTGGAATAGCCCCTTTTTTGATTAAACATATATACAGGGGGATTCAGAAACTAGTAGGTGTAAATTAACTTTCTGTAAGTTTCTACTGCTGTGATTAATGTGTTGTATGGCTGATATTAATCCTGAATGCACAGGTCACTGATTGCCGGTTAATTATGTGTCATTGATAAATCTGTAAACCACTTCAATCCCAATTTGGCTTAAAATATGTGAAGTGAGCATTTTTTCCCTATGGTATAAGTCTATAATAGTAAGAACTTGACATGTTGAACTGCAAGGTTCTTTCCAGAAAAAAGCCAAGAATTTATTTTTTTATCCACAAAGAATCATAAAAAATTCATTTGTCACTAATAGTAAATTCCTTTCCTGGCCCAATCTGTCAGACAGGGTCTAGAGTAACCTTTCCATACTTTGAGGTCATTGAATTTTTTTAAAGTAATTCTTACTTTGGGGGTTCCAGAAAAGAGGCAAATTTACCTCCGAGCCAGAGCCCTAAGTATGTTCAGGGAAAGAAATGCAAGACCATCTGCTATTTTAGCCTCCAAACTGCAAACTAGAGAAAGTAGATTACTCATGAAAAAGGATGGAAAGTGTCACTACATTTCTGAATATAAGCAGAATATATAGGTAGAATATTGAGAGATCCTAGACTATAGATTTTTTCACTACAATACCAGGGAATTTTTTCCTACTATTAGAGCTTTCTATATTTAGAGTTAAAAATCTATGCAATGGGTCATTCAGTTGCTGTGGTTATTGTAAATTTTCTGCAGTATTATATCTAGCAACACTGTATATTTTACTGTGTGTTAACTAAGTAGTTTTTTAACAGTCATGTCTTCCCTACTTTTATGTCAAAAGGAATAAATTCGTCTGTGATTGTTTTCTTCACTAAATTTACATGATCTTACTGTTGTAGAATCACTATTGTTATATACTAAAAGGCATTTTTATGCAGTGCTGGTACTTGTGATCTTAAACTCAGGCAATGAAGACATTTGTTTGTTCCAGAAGATCTCCATCATAGATAGGAAGCCTGGAAAGTCATTACAATCAAGCTTGTGTTCATTTGTTTGTGTTAGAAATAAATGACATTTTAGAGATTTTCAAGCCTTTGAAGTTCACTTTTCAAGACAGGGCTATATAATATCTGGTAAAACAAGTTTTTATTTTATCGTATATTTGAGGTTTAAAAAATGTTTATTTGTTTCTTCCTATAGGCTACAGTCTCTCTAGAATATTTTCTTGGGGCAAACAAGCATGAAGTCATTGACAGATTTGAAAACAGGTCCTTCATACTGCTTGTTCTAAACATTTCATGGATTCAATTTCCTTTATTACAAGGTTATTTAATCTCAGATACTGAATAGCAGATGTTCAATAAGTATCTGTTCTGTACATGACTTTCTTTTGACTTCCACCTGCTGCCTCTTTATATTTGGGAGCATGTTAAATTTAGTTTGGTGTAGAACAAATGGTCACATAGAACTCTTCCTGGGTCAAGAATCTGAAAAGAAAAATGTTTGTGCCAGAAAAAAAATTGCATTGCAAAGTGTTCTTTTAAAACATTTTAATCTTAAAGCAAAGTTGAAAAACATATGGGTACAACTCCTGTGTTAGTTTTTCTCCTGCTTTTAAGTGTGAATGATTTCTGCTGCTTAACCCATGTTTGTCACTCTAATTTGAAATGCTTTTTACTGACTTTTCTAGTGACATCTGGTTAATTCACAGTGCTGCCTTGCTTGTGCCTACATTTCTGTAACAATCAGAATAATGGTAGAAAAATCTCTGTTCTTAAAATTATCGTTCTTTAACATAATGTGTTGTACAAAGGAGCAAAAAATAAAAGGGTCAAATCTGTATCATTATGCTATATGGTTATTAGATAAACCGTCTGCTTCATGGTAAATATGACCTTTTTTTCTGATTTATTGGTTTGGTTTGAGTTGGTTTGGGGTTTTTGGGTTTGTTTTTTGGGTTTTTTTTTGCTTTTGGGGTGTTTTTTTTTTCTTTTGTTGTTGTTATTTGTTTGCTGGTGTTTTTTCCTTTTTGTTATTTTTTGCTTTTTCTTTCCTGGGGAACTAGATTAAGCACATGGCTATTCCATTATATCAGAGTCAAGCAAATCTGATTGTGTTTTCTCCACACTGAAACTTCAAGTAACTTTACTGCAGTGATGTGGACTTCCCACCATTCCAACTCTGGCCAACTTACATCATAAATTACAGACAATAACAATTTTCTTTTACTACTGGTCCTATTCTTTGTTTTTGTTTGTATAAACAGGTCAATTTTCAAATTCTTAAATATAGATGGTAGAATATCTTCAATGAAGAGCTTCAAATTGTGCAACAGTTTTATCCAGGTCTTTAAATTCACTCTTAATTAGGTTCAGAACTAGGAAAGACTTTTCATCTTTCAGCCTAATTAAATATAAAAAGAAAGATAAAAAAGAGTAATCATGCAAGAAAACACAGACAAGAAAAAAAGTTAGTTCAGACCCAGTACAACTTCCAGTTGTTCTGATATTTGCAGTTATACAAAGAGCTGAGAATCATACTGTTCCAATATCTTTATTCCTCAGCCATCAGAACCCATCAGAATCTTAGGTATGGTCCAGGACTTTGTGAGGATGAATGTAGCTTCAAACTTTCAAGAGATATGAAGATTTTAATGAGGATAATATTTTTATCAAAACTACCTTAAAATTCTGTAATGAAGTGGCAAAAATAATGTGTGCACTACTAAATACGAAATTCCTTTTAATAGGCAATGTTTCACATTTTCTTTCTCTTCAATGCTGATGAATTATTCCATTTACAATTATATCTAGTCTACTACATACTTCATTTAGAAATCTTAGGTTCAAAAACCAAAGGACTGAGAGTAATGCAGTTTTTGGAAAAAAAAGCAAAATCTCCCTCTGAAAACATCACTGTATCATCCAAAGCCCTTATTTCCTCCTATAACAGAAATCAGGTGTCATACTTTAACATTGTAATATATATTCTAGCATCTGTAATTATCTCATGGTCTAGAGATGTCAGGATATTTTCATATGTGTAGACACACAGCACAGTCAACTGTCAGATTTTTTCTTGCAGACTTTCTCTCCTGTTCTGTGTTCTGTGAGATTTCCACTCCTTCCTTCCACACAAGTCTCCTTGTTCACAGATTTGCTCTTAGAGTACCAAGGACATTCAAGACCACGTCTGCACTGTTCTGACCAATAGCCAGAGGGAGAGGGCCTTCAGCAACACACAATATTTGCATCTCTTCTCATACTGACCCAAAACTCTAAGAGATTTCCTGGTGCTGCTCAAGAGTTATGAGGATCTGTAGTGAAATGTGTTGCTATGCATATCTAGGTGTCTTTTTATTTATATCCTTTTGTATACTTTAAGAGTACACTTTGCATTCACCACAGACTCCAAAAACACTGAATGAGGCAATCTTTCACTGTTGCTGTTTATTAGCCTAGTTTCCAAAGAAGCTATAGCTTATTCAGCTCAGACTCTGAGTCTGTGCATGTATATGAGAAAGAAAAAGTGTTTATCTAATAACTTCTGAACACCTTGTCTGATTTCAGCCAGACATGAAAGAGCAGGTGAAATATAAAGACAATTTTAAGTATATAAGGTCTTAGTGAAAAATAGGCAGCTGATGTTGGAAAGACCTTATAACTCTCAGTAGTTGTCACAAAATGATTTCTACAGAGAAAGACTAAAATTAGATGCCAGAGGTTCTGTGGCAAAAACCTTATTGGTGTTCTGATCACAGGCATAGCTTCCACTGAAGCACACAATTAACCAAGAGATATAAATCCATAACAAATCAGACTCCATCAGATCAATGCTTACAGAACTAGTAGCTGGCATTGCAAAAGCAGTCAAAACGTCAGCCATGGGTCAGATTTCCATTCTCCTAATCAGTGTACAAATATAGAGCAGAAAGTCCATTCCCAAGTTGGTTTTCTACATACATAGCTCCTCATTAAGACTGACCCTTTAAACCACTTAGCCTTTTTCACCCACAGCAAAGGCAGCTGCTTCAGTGAATCTGCACAAGATTGTCAAGTTAAATAAGTTTCTTACTAAACCCTAAACAGCTCTAATCTTATAAAACTTTGATATAGTTGAGGCCACAGGTCAAACTTTGTCTTCCTTTCTGGCTGTGCAGAAAGTTTTAATAGGTTTCATGGTTTCAAAACTTAAAGCCAAGGGGATCATTTCACCATCAAGTCTGACCTCTTTCATAATAGGGACTTTGTTTCACTGTACTACCCATCAGTGAACTGATAACCTGTGCTGGGCCAAAGAAAGCTTGCACAGTATTGTGGTGTGCTATGCTTTGCTAAGAGTCAAATGCCACAAGCTGCTCACTCACTTCCCCACTTCCAAAGGACAAATAAGAATAGAAAGCTCAATGGGCTGAATTAAAAGGGGGAGATTTCTCATTGTCAGAGGCAACTCAAGCTCTACTTGGGGGAAATTAATTTAAAATATTACTACCAGATTTTCTATAGCAATCCTGTTCTAACTCATCCTTTCCCCACATCATTAAGAAGTTAAAAAAAAAAAATCCTTCTCGGGAGCTTATGCCCAGCTGCATGTCTGAAGCAGAAATCTTTGTCAAAATGGTTACGTTCAGAATACATTCCTCCATTGTGCAAGACACTTTCTTCAAAAACAAAGGACAAAGAAATTTCAGACTGTAAATATTTTTTGTCCTTTTCTTTGCACTCTTTTGAAGTGAAGGCAGTATGATATATTGACAAAAGTCCTATTTACTTATTTCTGACTTATTTCTCTTCCAATACAATAAGCTACTGAGGTTTTTCCAGGACAAGCTGAAAAATCTGTTTTAAAGCAGACCTATTTATTTTGTAAAAATGTTCAGTCCTAACTGAATAGGATTTAGTTATGAAATTACAGCAAAATCACAAAACCTGGAGACATTTCCAATAAAAATCCCTCTGTTTAGGAAGTATTAACAAGGTTGTTCCTTCCCATTCCCCATCTACAGCACCTGAGTACACTGTTAACACAGTCATTAAGTTGGATAGTAGGTGAGCAGTTTCAGGATGTTAAGCACCAGCAACTCTAATGTCACAGGTGCACTTGATTCACATTTTCAATAATTCAGTGCCTCTTACTCACACACCCTCAAATACAGGGAAGAAAGGAAAAACAGGAGAAGAAAAGAATTTTTTATAAGATTCTCTCAGGCCACCTGCATTTACTCATACCTACCCTACTGCTGTACTCATCATCGCCTTTTTATGACTCATATATAGATAGCATCACATTTACTCTGGCAATATTTCTATGAGAAAGGAAAATGTTGCTTCTCCTTTCATATGAGTGGAGAACTGATAGTGAGCGAAAGTAAGTGACTTGAGCCCCTGTCTCCAGAGTTCTTGTTGTGTTCTTGGATGCAATCATCTGTTACATTTTTCACCTGCTAGCAAGTGGAAAATAATAACTCCCTCAACTCTGATTCTCAACCAGAATTATTCACCCTTCACAGAAATGCACAGCAGGCTCAACCAAACAAACCTCTACTGACATGGAGAGCAAGTTGCTGTTTTTCCTTTCTTATCAGTTTCTCTGCACTCAGAAACAGCATAAAGTCCACATTTCTAAAGCAGGTGAGAACAGAGTAAGAGTAACAGAAATGTTAATTATTGTCTACATACTTAAGGTAAATAACAGCTATTATGCATAATGTTGTTTCCATATATCAAAGGGCAAATCAGTACCATATTTTAAGATAAATGTAAATATAAATCAGATTTCTATTTAATTTTGTATTTTTGGTGCTATATAAGGAAAAAATTCTTCATGTTTCATGCAATAGAAAGGTTGATAGAAGAAGAGATGGAGGAAATAGTCTTCTGTATCTCTTATCAGCTATATCCCATTGTCAGACTGGCACTGCATAATGAAATAAGCATATTAATAAGTTTTTGTTGTTGTCTTATAAATGGTAAATCTTAAAAATATCCACTTGTGCAACAAAACTGACATGGTTCTCTTTGTACCAAATATTTCAGGGACATTGTTCTTAATTCCTAAATCCCCATGAACAGGTAGGTAGACCTTGCATTACTGGAGACTAACCACGTACCACACACACTGTGGTGAATGATATATCAAAATCATTTTGTCACCCTGAGCTGGTTTATGTATGCCTGACAGGCAATTATTCAGTTATGTTCAGGCTTTCTGATAAGAGGCTGGCACTGAATGACTTAATTAACATAATTATTTATATGAATTTTAAAAATATCACTGCAATCAAGAAGGTACACAGTCTGTACATTTGGTATTCATGGAGTCTTGAAAAGTGTTGATTAAACAACATGAATTTATATCTGAATTTATTAAGGAAGGAGGTTAAACTTCAAGTTACCCCACAAATATGTCACTTGGCTCCAAGTGTTGAGCAGTTCTTTGACAATAATGAACATTTATAATAAACATAATTTCAGCACAAATGTGCAGACAAAGAACAAACAAGTGGTTAAGAGTACTCAGACTAGTTTAGGTCATGCATGCTTCAACTCCCATCCCCAGTGTTCTCAAATAACCTCAGGCAAATCACTTATGGGTAGATGCACAAATCATTTCAGTTTCCCATGTGTCCTGGGTAGCCAACCAGCTGCCAGAAAATCAGAGCATTAAAACTCCAGTCCTTCCAGTAAGCACCACTCAAAGAACACATTCCAAGGGAAAGGAGGACAAGTAATGGAAACGCTTCTGATTGTTGTCCCTCCCTTCCTTCATTCCAGGTGCTTTCACCTGCTTGCTTCCATCTCTAAATGTTTGGTCTGGCAACCATACGAAGTATTCAGCAATTACTGAGTTAACAGGATGAGACATAAGCAGATCTGAAAGCACATGATGTGTAGGGAAAGGCAGGATGATGCAGAAAGAAATATCATTTACACAAAATATGTGCATAGTGTCCTTAGAGATCATCTAAGATACTTGGACTTCAGATGCTTTTGCAGTGTGAAAAGTCTCCTGTCTAACCAACAAGATCTTTCATGTGCTGAAACAGTCACTCCACATGCCAGTGTAGTGCCCAGAACCCAGAGAACAACCTGACCAATGTGTCACTAAGGGTACACAGGCAGCACAGGCTGTTCCGAGCCAGTCAAGATAGGCACCCAAGGTGTAAAAGTGCCTTAGATTACTTCACAGAGTTTGAAAGTACCATACAGAAGAATGGTAACAAAATGATGAAAAAACTCATTGTACTGAACTGTACTGAATTTTGTCAGAAAAGAAGCAAACTACCAACCTGAAAGTAAGAGAAGTAGTTATCCTCTTCAAAATGGACAAAAGTACACAATCCAAAGCAATGACAGAGAACATGATATTAAGGAAACTTTCAGGCAGAAGTAAATGCACAGAATGCCACATTTCATTGTTCCTTATCTACACTAAAGAGTAACTGAACTGCATTAAAATTTTAGAAAAAAAAGTGCATTTCAGAATACTGCTTTGGAAATGGAACTTACTTACACTGTGAGTAGTGTCAAGCCGTTAGAGGAAAAGACAACCAAATGTTGAAAATGAGAATATTCAAAGAATCAGACAAAACAACATGATTAGCTGTAACAGACAGTTTATCATTTATTGACAATACTATCATATCACATTCACAAACTGAATACTAACATGTGAGATGTGCTGATTGCAGACATTCTCTTGAAGACACTGCTTTGTAGTGTACTTCAGACAGAGTCCAGATTTAGAAATTGTATATAAAAATTTAGTCACAAGAAATGAAAACTCCATCTAGTGTTAAAAAAACTGTTGACAGAACTGCAAAATCTACTTCTGAAGACAAGACTCCAGGCAGAACACACACAACTAAGAGTTCCAATATAAGAGGTATTTCTTTCTTAGATGAGGCTTAAAATAAAAGGGACAATAAAAAAATTGTAGCAAATATATATTTTAAAGGGAAATAGGATTTAAAGATTGACAGTCTGTGAAAAGGTTGACCCTCTGTCCCCATTACCCTTTTCATCAGCCCTGTAGTTTGTGTCACTGTACTGCAAATCAGATCAACTCAGTAGTTTTTATGAAAATTAATCTGAGGGGTAGGAAGAATTTTTTTTTAAATTAAATATGTGAGGAGACCCAACTGACAGTGCAGCCATCTAAACTCCAGGGAACTGGTTCAGGAGAGCCTACAAGACCATGTGGGATCAGGGAGAGGGAAAGGAGGAGCAGAGAAAATCACCCGACACTAGCAGCACCATCATTCATGAAAGGACTCCTTGAATTCCTTCCCAGAGCTATGTGGAGAAAAAACAGTAGAACCATGAAGGACTCCAGAGTTATGATTATAAGGGATTAATACTTGAATAAAAAGGTGAAAATATTGTCATTGAGTCAGCCATAAAATTAATTTAACCTACTATTTTGTCTATGATGGAAACTATCAGCAGTGCTTAAATGAGGAAGGTAAGAAGAAGAAGTAGGAAAAGGATGAAGTTAGACTCAATAACATTAATTGACTTCCATTTAAAACTATCAATTATTACACCTTAAAATTAAAAGATTAACCTTTTTTATCTGCCAGCTAATCCCATAAGATTCTTCCCACAAACTCCCCATATGGAACAAAATACTTGCAACTGAAGTGTCGCCTGTGCTGCTCTGCTAAGACTAATATGGTTTTCATTAGGCTCAGCCTACACCATCAAAGCCTCTTAAGCAAATGGATTCCATGCTTTCTAAATACTTTTCATTAAAATAGCCCTATTAATCAAGATTTATTTTAATGAAACAAGGGCAGATAACACAACCCAAGAACACAGGTGATTTGCTGTTACATAATCCCCTACACTTGACAACCTCTTGTGAAGGAGCTATGGCTGAAGGGACAACCCCAAGGAGCATATTACAAATGAACCCAGAAGAAGCCATCCTAATTCAATTAGTCTTCAAAACTGGCTGTAAGACCTCCCTAAGAAATAGCCCCATTAACTGAAGTCAATCATATAACATTTTTGCGAGGCATTAGAGGATTTAAAGTGGGAGACATATCTGGGCAGGTACAGTGTTTGTAAGGCCTTTTCATCTGTGGATTTGCTGTTTTCTAGGGTTCTCCTAATGCACAAAATGCTTGCAAAATCTATGTACTGCCACTCAAGCAAGTAATTATGGTAGTTAAGAAATCTCTAAGTATCACCTGGTCAGTTTCATGGTCTTTACTATGGATTTTCTCTTATGCAACACATGCAAAAGCAATGTGTCTATATTCAGCAAACTGTATCTGAGATGTTCACAGGTTCCTTGTATTTTGGAGGTAGTAAACCTGCTCATATGATCATAAGAACCCCTGAGACTCCAAGCAGGAGCTGGGCTCAGCAATTCTGATGGTTCCTTCTACCTCAGGATATTCTACAGTTCTATGAATCTATTATGGTTTTCTGCCTTTGGCAGTGGCTGACAGTGAATGCTATGTCTCCTGTGCCCTACAGCATCAAATTCCATTGCATAAGTAATCACGTTCTTCAACTATTTTTAACTGCCAATATATTGAAAAAAGACACTAAGAAAATAATCCACATTCACCTTTCTCATGCCACTCACAGTTTTTGTAACTCCCCTAAAACATATCTTTTCTGGAAAGCACAGTCCTAACCAGAACAGCCCCCCCCCTGGTGGAAGCATTTCCTTCTGCTGTCACCTTGTCTGTATCTATTCCTGTCTCTCAGACAAGGTTTGGCATCCAGGTCTTTCACCGGATGATGAGGTTAAGCTGTTCAGCTTCCAGAGAAAGCTCACAGATCCATTTTCTAACAGAGGAGGGAATTCTCTGGCAAAGGAAAAACTTATCACTCTCTAGCCAGCTGGCTACTTAAAAGCTTCGTGCTTCCCCTTTTCACTCCTGCCCAGCAGAAATCTTCAGTCATGGGTAACTCTGAAATCTTTCCTTACATGAAAATGAGGAGTTGATGGATGAGCCTTGGAGGAAAGCGTTCCACTTGCTTACAGCCAAAAGACAGCTGAGAATGTGGAGTGAGGTGATAACTTAATATTAATTTTTGCATTGGACTGGCATTAAACACATTTTCCTGGTTCAGACAACTATATTACTCTACTTTAGGTTTTGTTGTGGTTTTTCTCTTTTCCCTGAAATAATTTTTATTTCTTTCAATGTTCTCTTTAGTTTCAACACAGGTTTTCAAATAGTTCACTATGGCTTAGTAAAGCAAACTGAAGTAGTGTAGCAAAGTCTTGTTTGTATACTGACTTAAAAAGTATTTATATGACATAAGGATTTTAAGGAATAAAGAAGTTAGTCCAACAGAATGAGATTGATTTTTCTTTTCCTTATTTTGGGTTTTTTTTTGGTTTTTTTCAACAAAGAAAAAACAAAAAACAGATATAAAACATTCAGTACAATGGCACCCTGAACTCTTTGTCCCCCAAAATGTTAAACAAAGTGAAAACAAACAAGCAAAAAATGAAACAGAATTATGAATAAGGAATTTTTTGTCAAGCATACAATATTATTATGTCAATTGTTCTCAATGGAAAGAACAATATCACTGAATCCTTGCCTATACTTTTTCTTGCTGGACCACAATCACCAGCATTAATATAAAAGAAGCAAAAAATCCTGTTTATATCTATAAATGAAACTTCAACCTTTTTTTTTCTTCTCTGAAGAAATTATATCCTTGTTTCACTGCCTATTCATGATGTCATTAATTTGACAGGAAACATCGCTTTTCTGTTTTAGTTGACAACCAGAAAAAAGGGTTTTGAAGACCTTGGCCTGTAGAGCTGGATAAGATATGGAAACTGTATCAGCTGTCCCCAGATTCAAGAAATTACTCATTAAAACTTGGAATCGTGTCAGTGTTTCCATATCAAAGATAGCATTGCTAGAGTAATAAAGTGAATTGAGTGATAGCACCTTAAGGTAAATAATTATGATTCATTTCTTGCTTCATCTTTAATATACAGCATCTAAAATGATTTGTAATGTAAAAGGCAGGTGGAAAATGGTCACGAAGGAAAGATCTTGAATATCAGCAGCATATACATAAAGCCATATCCACATATCAACAATATGAAAGGAGAAAACAACCTTGAAAATCATAAACTCCAAGCCTGGATTTCCATAAAATGATGGCAGATTTCTGTTTAAAGCCACAATGTTCTCCAGCAGTGAAGGTATCCTGGAGACCTGCTGTTTCTAACATTTCCAGATTTTTGACAACTCTGTGTAAGAACATTTACTAAACTCATTAGTTTTACTAAGTGTTTTTAACAAATCTAATGCCCAACTATTTTTAAAATGTAGCTTTTGGAGTGACCTTTAATCTCCCATGGGAAATTAGAAAATGGAGAAGTTATTGGAGGAGGAGATCCAACAAAATTACAATCACGACAAGCTTGAATTACACCATATAATTGAATCTATTCAGAAGCCAAAAATCAATGCAGTCAGCCAGAAGTATACCAAATGTGACATTCATTTTTTCTGCTTTATCAAGCTTAATTGATGTCTTAGGAACTAAATAAGAGTAATAGGCAGCCTTATGGTAGAAACCTTCAGAGATATTTCAAATGGCTATTCATAAAGGCTGCAAATAATTCATAGATTTCCCTGTCAGTTGATGGGGTGAGAGAATAACTATGTTGCTTTTAAATACCACATGCCCAGGCATTAATTTCACGCCCATCCCTCCAGGCTTCCTACTGTGAGAGGTAACAGGCACAAATCCATCTAGCTGGAATATCCTGAATTAGAGAAGCTTTTGACTTGTCATAAGTCATAAGTCATAGTTTTGGACAGGAAGTTAACATGTCATGGCTAACAAGCTAACACTAGTGGCATTTCTTGGCATTGCCATACACAGTTTGTCATAATGCATATGCATATATAAAAACACACAAACCTGTTGCAGAATTCAATAAAGGAGAATATTTAGAAACTTAGTAACACAGGGAATGCTTCAGAACAATGCTTCGTGCCCCTGCCTCTCTGATCATAACTAAAATGATGCAACAAGGCCTAAGCCACCAGGAACACCAAGGTGATCACAATACAGTGCCAATGAATCGAAATTTACCGCCAAAAAATGAGAAATATAGAATGATGTCCTGAAAAGTGTACTGAAAGGTGATTATCTACTTCTTGATTCTTTAGTTATAATTTAATACCAGTACTGCAGAAAGCAATTGCGATGAACAAATCTTGTACTGGTCTACCAAAAGTACTAAGAGTTTTCCAAGAGTATTACAAATATCTCTTGGATATTTGGTCTGAGAGGTTCAAAGCATATATGGAAATGAGGTGACTAAATTCCATCTTCTCTGTCTCACAAAATTTTTTGTCTTTTTCTGAAACCAATGCTTTCCCCTTGCCAAGAGGGGAGAAGTAAGGTAATGATGCAAAACTTTCAGACATACTAGAATTTGTATTAGAGGGGAAAAATATTTGTCCTTCTTCACAGGTTTTTAAGGCTCCATCTATATGGCTAAGAAGTCAGACAAATTCTGTTGTGTTTATGGTGCTTTTTCAAGTCAACTCTAGTTTCAGTATATTTGCTATCAAGCTATCTGAAAATGACTCGAGCAGCAGTGCATCCAAACTGGTGGGTAACAGAAATGTTTACCCTGATGAGGATTGTTTTACATTGAACTGTCTACAACTCACAGCAGTAAGACTGTCAGAGTTGAAGAAATGTTTGGACAATGCTCTCAGTCACCAAACCCAATTTAAAAAACTAACACTTACCTATATTTCTGTTACTTTACCAGCATTGGTAAGAAATTGACTTGTAAAAATTCATTTAAGCAATTACTTTTATTTGTGAAGAAAATTTTAGCTCAGTCTTTGAGAGCTGTGCAGGCTTAGATTTAAAATCTAGCAATTGCAAAGACCACCTGTTTATATCTCCTCTCCTGCAGCATAATCTTATCTTCTGTGAAATATGTTACTGCATTTCTCCCTAGGCATGCTCTAGATAAGATTTGCCAGCCTTGGAAGAAACCCCATTTTCAAATTCCAGTTAGCCCCAGATATTTCTATTTCTGTCATTTCCACTGCATGACAATCAGCTAAAATATCATCCACCATCTCAATCAACTTTACAGCATGGCAGATGAATGTTAATTAGTCATTACTTTTGCTGAAAGGAAGAGGGGTTGATGAATCAAACCTAAAGCTATCGACATCTAAACACACAAAATGTCTTAAATAAGTTAACACTGCAAAATGTTACAAAGAAACAAATTAACAGCAGGAGACAGATTCTTCCAAGAAACTTTAATTTTGAGTCCCATAATTTTTTTGTATAAAAAGCAGCATAGAAATCCTTAATTACACTTTTATTAGTACACCAATATAGTTCGATAGAAATCAGTACAGAGACATCTCCCCATGTGCCCCAGCACCCTGGTTCAGTGAAGATTTCACTTACACCAGAATGAAAGCAATCAGTTGCACAGCCTGCACTGAGGCTAATTAGCCGTTTGAGAAGTATGTCGTTCTACCTTGAGCTGTGCAATCATGTCTCAGTCACCTTCAGCATCTGAGCTGAGCTTCCCAGAATACTGCATAACTGTGATGTACCAGCTGTAGCCTGTACAAGCTACACAGATTTTTCTCTATTAGCACTCCACATTATAAGAGAATTTTGGTTGGATCAAGACCTGGAAGTGCATAACATACTCCCACTCTTGAAACTATCGGTCTGTCTCATAAATGTGAACTTTGGATCTGCCTGAGAACAGTTTGTACAGTTGAAGGAAGATTTCAGGGGACTTAGTACTAGTGAAAGACTGAAGCCCCACTAAACCTTCTTATACCTCCTTGTCCTTCTGATGTTCCTTAGTCTCCATGATGCCTCACTTTTATGAGACTGCCAAGGGCACAGTGTGCATAGAGAAGAATTTTTATGCCAGGGTCCTTGTAGGCTTGTAGGCAGCAGACAGGCCTTAGCCAACCTTCCCCACTTTTCCTTTTCAAAAAGTATCTGTAATTTGCAACCACTTTGTTGAACATATAATGGCACATTTAAGCTCCTTTACTGGCTTCTGGAGAAGAAGAAAAAGCAACCCACACAAAAGAGACTCTCACTGCAAATCAGATACAAGTCCAAGTTATTTTAAAATATAAAATTAATTTTCTATTCATTCTTTTCTTTCCTCCCTCCAATTAGCAGCTAATCTCATCCATATAGCTGCAGGCTCCAAACTGGTAAATGTTGTGATTCACTAAGAAGTAGTTGGAAGCTTTTTTTCTTATAATTACAAGATATAATTACTTTAGAGCTTTTTTAGAAACTTCCATGATTAGTAAAGCTTTTGGTAATTGTAGACATAGCATTTATATTTTTAATAAGCAGAAAACTTTTATGTTCAAATAAAAGAATTAAATCCACAAAATCCAAGCAATTTATGGCTTAGAAGCCCCTGGAGTACATTTGAGAGATATGAAAGCAGGACTTCAGGACCATCAGTTTTTTTACATTGAAAATAGGCAATGATATTTTGGTTATTAACATCAAACTGCAGTACATACATACAGGAAAGGAAGATATTTCCTGTGAGAAAATAAAATAAAATATATAAAGACTCAAAAGGTTGATTAAAACCTTATATTATTTTTGCCTTGAACTCAAAGAAGAGGAATAGAAAAAAAAAATCCCTTTTCTTCTCCAGCAAGGAGCTGAGGAGCAGTAGCAGGCTAAAAGGAGGCCATGCTGGAGTGCAGTGTGTGGCTTAAGGGTAGACATATACTAGGGAGAGAAAAAAATTTGGGGCATGGGAGCTCAGCTTTCTCCATTAGCAGCTTATTAGCATTGCCCCTAGCACGCGCCTTGGCAGTGACAGCAACGCGCCAGTACAGGCCAGCAGTTAGCACAGGTCAGGAGCAGCTCCTGACAGGCATCTTGCCTTCAGCAGCCCTGCCTTGTAAGGCAAGAACCCTTTTGTACTGAAGCAAACAGTTCTGTTTAGCCGTCCTCAGTGTCAGCCAGGGTTCCCAGGAATACTCCTCCTACTATGACAGAGACAGTCCTTGTGCTGGGCACAGCAGCTGTGCAGGATCAACAGCACTGTGCAACACCTACACTCTATTTCAGCATACTCTGAGGAGATCTCCAAACCAGTGCTGACCTGATCCTAAAGTCAATGCCATCCCCAAATGTGTAGGATTGTGGAGACTGTGTCATGGCTTGAAGTGTGCTACAGGAGGATCTACAACTTCCAATAGCTGGCTTTCAATTAAATTACTAACCTGAATACTTCTTGATTGCATAGATCTCATTTCAGTGCAGCAAATGACAGTTTTACTATTGAATTATATGAGGTGAATTTCCTCAATGTAATCCAATAGTATCAGACCAATGTGTGATTGCCTTTGTATGTTTGTCTGCAGTTACATATCTTCTCTGTAAAACTAGGGGACATTCCAGAGTTGAGAATAAAAAATGGAAAACTTTTACTTCGGTGTGCTTTGCATAACCCAGAAAACAAAATTACAGACTCTGAAGAGAATAGAAACAATGAGAAAGACCTAAAAAGGCATTTTTGAAGTTAGTTTCTCAGAAGAAATAATGGAAGGATAAGGAGAAAACACCTAGATATATAATCCAGCCCGTCTAGAAAGAGCGTTTGCATTTGCATCAGACATTTGCAAATAAATGCAGATGAGTAAAACAAGAATTTATTACTATGTGTTTTTTTTTAAATTCTCCATCTTTACACAACAGGGAACTGAAATGTTATAAAATGCTTTACCTTCTTTCTCTCTATCTTTTTGGATAACTGTTCTTGGCAAAAGTTTCTGTGAGTTTTATGCATGATAGAGGCTGAGTGTGTCTGAAATTGATAAAGGTTCTACAGTAATGTATACTTGCAAGACAGGTTGTCTGTGAATATATTTTAAAGCAAATCTTATCAACAAAATGTCAGTGGTGTCCTGGTGTTATTCTGTATAGCCCTAGCATATTCACTGCAGTGCCAGAAAGATACTCACCAGGGATTCAAACTTTAAGCAGAGACAGGGAAAATAAATATGAGCACTCTACAGATTTAGATAAACAAAGTTCCTTCCCTGGACATTGTAGATTTAAATAAAATTTGGAACTGAGGGTTTCATTTAGATACTTTAAGACAAGGTGCAAATAAATTAGTAAATAAATACAAAAATAATATTTTAAAAATCTTCAGCCTGCTGTTGTGTACATAAGTTGCAAACTGCATGTTTTTTCTTACACAATAAATGCAAAACCTTCTTGCTTCTGCCTTATTTTATATGCATCCTCTTTTCTTGCAAGAAATTGTCTGTACAACAGAAATATGTAATTCAGCAGGGGACAGTTGACATTCTGCTAGCAATAAGAACAGAATAGAAGATTGTTACCTAATTTTCAAATCATTCTTGAATATTTCCATGAGAGAGGGCTACTTTGGAATGCAGCTAAGATTAACAAGTATGCTGTAGGAGGAAAAATGTGAGGACCATCATTATTTTTAGCTAATCTATAACACATCAATCAGTCACTAGTCTGTTGCTGGGGGCGATCTTATCTCTAGACTTGTTTTCCACTGGGTTTTATTTTAAAACTGTTTTAAGATTAAGAGAAGGAATTATTAAGAAATGAATTTGCATCTTCTACTATGACTCCCTGAATGCTCTTAGCAAGTAAAAGACTTCTGTTGACATTTTTCATGGGGAGCTTTTAGAGCATGACTTCTATGACAAAGCAATAGAAAGACTTTTATCTCAAGATCACCTGTTTAAGAGCAGTACATTTGAAGTTACCTGAAATAAACCCCAGCAGTTATTTCTGAGAAAAAAAAATTACATTTTTACACATCTGCATCAATGGCAAACGACATTAAAAGTCCATTTTCTGGTTAACTGGAGTATCTGGACTTACAAGTCTCACTCAAACAAGAGGAGATACTGAAGTTCAGAGATGGGAGTACAAATAAAATACAAATAAAATAAAAGGATGGGGGTACAAATAAAAAAGGTCAGACATCGGAATGAAATAAAATGAACATACACAGATGTCTGAGGCAAACTAGTGTTACAGATAGTAACTTCTCAAAATGTCTAAACAAGGACAATATTGTGCCTGAGCTGTTCACTCTGTGTCTGTCACCTCAAGATCTGTCCTCTTCCAATGTCCCTAAAACCAGCATTCCTCCACCAATTTCCACTGAAAATCTCTACAGAGCCCGATCTCTCAGGGTTCACAGAACACAAGAAGTCTACTTCAATTGTAACTTCCCACAGCTTGTTTCTTTGGATATCTTCTCCAATAGATCAGTGTTGAGACCTCCCCAACAAAGGATGAAGGTCAGCATTGGAGCTGGTCCATCATAACAGACTGTGCTAATTACAAGGCTATGGGAGGTAACTGCATTTTATTGTTTTTGTGGGTAACTATGGCACTCTGAGCAAGAACTATAGAAGCCACACAGGCCAAAAGAGAGCAGATGTTAGCAGTTCACCTCGTCCGATGGGAAAGATGCTGTCTTGAGTGGCTGCTCTCAGAATTATTCCTGGTTTCATTTTGTTCCTTCATCCAACATAAAGCAAATAAAAACTCCATCAGCATCCCAGGAAGCAGAACACTGCTTGCTGGGCGAGTGTTTCTATCAGGCAAATGTGACAAAAACTGAACTCTGGCTTCTAGCTTTGGGGAATGCAGTCCCTGCAGGAGACATCATTCCAGAAATGCTCTGCTCTTCCACATTTTCTTATTGACTAGTTTGGGCATCCCAGCATTTAGTGTACTGGCAGCTGTCAATCTCACCTTGCTCCAAACTGAAATTAGCTTTGCAAATTCTGGATTTGAAAACAGGCTCTGAGGCTGGGCCTTTTGCATGCCACATGTCACAACACTCAACTTCTTTCATTTGAGCAAGATTTAAATTGCACTCCTGTTATTCCACAGTTTTTTCCTCAAACTCACATACACAACTTTAGACAGAAAAACTCATTTTATAATCTATTTTAAAGGCTTTTTTTCATCGTTTGAGGCCATGTCCTAGAGAAACTGCAGTTCAGTGAAAAATATACTGCTATAAACATGCATGAGGAAAGTCTCCATCTTGACCATTTAAAATATTAATACAATAAACACAGAACATTAAAAATGAAGCCAGCATCATTTAGGGCTATCTTTGCATATTTTATAGCTAGATACATACTTCTCTCAGGCAAGACTGTCTAAAATTCATTAAAATCCTCATTTACTCGCAGGAACTGTTTCACTCTTAGGACATCGTATAAACAAAGAAAAACACCCACACCAGATTATTTAACACTCCATACAAGAGGAATATCTCCCAGCATGAAATGTTTCTCATTTGAGTTACCATATGCCTCCTACTCCTCATTCCATTTCTCCATCTCCTCTAGCATAAACATTTCCATCCATTAACAACCTTTCAAATTCTTTACACTTTAAATATTGTATAGCAACACATGTAAACAGAAATCTATGTTACTTTTATTGCACTCTTGGTACAAATTCACAGCACCTGACAGCAAAATCTCAGCTCAGTGTAGGAAATACATACCTGCTCAGCTGCAAAATTTTATATGCCATAAATCCTGTCAAATGCTATATAAACCTCTACATTAAGGTAGCAATATTATGCTAGAGCATTTCCTCTGATTTCTCTTCCTAATTTCCTGCAAAGCCTCTCTGATATTTAAATAAAAAAAAAAAAGAAGTCAGGTGTAGAAGGAAACTGTATTAACTACCTACTATCTTATGAGCAAAATAAGAGCAGCTACAGAACATTCCTGGGCTTGACAGGCTGGAGCATAGCCAATAAAATGAATGAGGTCCCATTAAAGTCAATGTGCCTGATTCCTTCCTTGTACCTGAGTAATGGAGAGAAAATAGGCAAACTTCTGCTTCAGAACCCTGTTAAGGAGGCACTAAAAACCTGAATCTGTGTCAAGAGTACAGAGTGTATGGTGTAAGTGGGTTTTTTTTGTAAGGACGGTGTTCACAATATTTATTTTTCTAATAAATACTTTTTATATTCCTTTTCTCAAGAATTAAAACCAATTCACCAAAACCCTAAACTTTTACTTTTGATTTGTTTAAGTCCAGTCACAGTGCAACTGATCCAGAAGTTGTCTTTTGTGTTAGTTCAGCATCAAGCAGCATTTCCTCCGCCACTGGCAAGGAAGAAAGTCAGAGCAAGCCATGGGGTGGACCTTAGAGAATAAGCTTTCCATCACTGATTTCTGCAGATGATGCTATCTGGTTCACATCAAGTGAGCCATCATGTAGAAATCTGTCTACACAGAGACAAGGAGCGTTAAAGTTAGCACCTGTCATCAGAAAGTGAAGCTTAATATTGTGACAATCAGGCAGCTTAACAAGAAAGCAAAATTCAATACATTTTGAGAAAGCAAGATGTTTTAACTTTTTCAAGTGAATGACTGTTCTGACATTTTTGACTCAATGTTTTTGCGTGAAATCTTTCATCGTGTTTATTTAATCACAATAACTTTACATGCAAAAGTAGAATGAAAAAAATACATTTTTTTAAAATTCAAATTTACTTCAGGTTGGTACCTTCAGATCATGCAGGATTTCTAAGTTTTGGAGAGGTTTTATCCTGAAGTAGCTGTAGTCCTATCCTGTGTTAAATACAGTAGTACAAAGTAGTGGTGCATTTTCTCTTGAGCCTCCAGTATAAGCAGGAACACAAAAATGAACCTTAAAAACCAATCACTATAAAGTGTCATAAAATAGTTTATTGAAAATTAGGGGCAAGAAGAAGTGGCAAAGTCAGAAAAAGTGATCTATTGGGAAAGATGTCTCATTGCAAATGGCAGTGAAGACCTGCACCCTGTTATCACCATCATCACCACTGTGGAATCATTAGGCCACCACAGGCAGCAAGGAAGAAGCTGGGCCAGAAGAACCCCTGGATAAATCAAGGTGATTTGGGCCTTTCTGACAACATCTGAGTTGAGTCAACTTTAATGAAACTTTAATTAATAAAAAGTGAGTAGTTGCTGAGTTCTAACATTCTCTAAATCACATGGAGTGACTTGGCGTAACTTTCCATAGGATTTCCCTCTGTGAAGTTTGTGTGCGAATGGTGTCTATGTATCATACTCATAGGGCACGTGCCGCACAGAGAATCTCCACCTGCACCATGCACTTTGCCAAGCCCAAATGCAATGTCTCAGTGGATATCTGCTGTAAAATTGATTGACCTGGATCATACTTTATCCACAACTTCCAGGATTCAGTAGTCTTTTTACTGTTCAGGCAAAATTTTTTTTCGCCATCTTTTTTAATATGCTATGAATATGATATTATACATATCCATACAATCCTAGATATAAGACTCTCAGTATTATCTTCTAAGATGTAGAATAACAGAAGAAAAGCCATAACTGATAATTTGTGCCTTACTTTGTTTTAAATGTTATATATATAAATAGATATAATAATGAATGTATTATGTTGTTTAATAAGGTGTTCATATTTATTTATTTACTGTCTGTATGGTGTTCTTAAAACTGCTATTTTTTAACATTTATTTACTATTTACTTCCATTTATCCCTTTTAAATTTCTAAAACCAATGGAAATTAATATGTCCCACTCTGATTTAAACAAATGCCATGTTTCTGCTTCTGTATTGCTCTCATTCACTCTGGTGCAACTGAATGTTAAGAATTAATGAAATCACCCCTAATGGAAATCCAGTATGAAATCAGTATAAATGCCCCTGTTTATAAACATAAAAATAAAGAGTACTCTTAATTCACTCTCACAACTTTTCTCCCATAGCAAAGAAAGAATAATCTTGTTTTTCAATACGATTTTAAGCAGAATTAAAAAGCCAATGGTGATTAAATCTTCTGAATTGGATGTAATTTGTTATTTTAATGAAAATGCCAACTTTAAATTCTCTTTTTCAAGTTAGTGTGATATTATAGAACTTAGCATCTTATTAAAGAGAAACCTTCCCCTTAAAACAGCATGGCTTGCAAACCTTATCCAAAGCCATAAATTAATATAGTACTTTGGGTTACCAAAAATGTTAGCCATTCTCTAAGTCTTAACTTGTCATTCAATTACATATTAATGAATGCCCTGTAGAACTATAGTTTATCATTTAATGTTTACAATTTATTTTCTTGCAATTTTAAAGAACATATATTATTGAAATTACTGTTATTAAAGTAGCAAGGGATCATTAGGAGTAATACATGGCCATCTTGATGCAAAACATTATGTAAATAAGTATATTCCTTTCTTAAATTTTAAAATCAACCAGTATTTCAGTTGAGTTTTAATCATGCAGTTCAGTTAATTATGTCCTTTATAGTGCTAATATTAGTCTGTACAATTTTACTCCAGTTATGCTGGCTCCAATTTTACTCTGTAGTTCAATTAAGCAGGTTTTTTTTTAATTCTTCCATGTATGAAACAACTAGTATTTACAGGAATCAAATAAAAGTGTTTGCAGTAGCTGGAAAGAATGTGCATTGCAGTTCTCTGTCACTGCGCAAACCCCAGTATTTTTAGTAATTTAAACAAGTCCATCCTGAACCTGTCCATCTAAATTCATGATCAAAGTTAACTCCATTGTTGCAGATTGCACATCCTGATCTCCTCTTTTCCACAGAAAACCACAAAAGGCGTTATCTCATAGTTAAGTGTTTGTTTCAAATGGGGCAAAATTTTGTTAAAGACTCTGATTAAGCTAGACTAGCAGGATTATATATGATTATTCTGATTCCTTGGTTTAATTCGAGGTGCAGTTTAAGATTCTCTACACTTAGGAATAAAATTATACTTGAATATTCTTAAAATATGTGTCTGGTAATAATCTATGGGATTGAGGAACAGTTCTGTACAATGTCATGCAAGTCTCTATTTTCTTTCTCCTAAAATTTTAGGCAAAACTTCAGACTTAGACTTCTTCCTGAAAATACCAATTTGGTGCATTCTGTTTTACTCAGTGAGTGGGTAATTCCAAACAAAGCCGTTATTCAGTATAGTGTATGTTATATGCTATAAAAAGCTCTAAACTATTATTTAGCCTGTAAGCCTTTAAACACTTATATCAGCAAATATATTGATTTTTCAAACACCATAAAAATAGGTATATATTGGTATTGTAAATGCTACAATAGATTATTTTAACAGTTCAATGGAAACAATCTTGTGACTTGAGAGCGTCTGACAAATTTATCAGATTATATACAATTTCTTGTTCAGATTATTTTTATGAACAATTGATGATAAGACTGAAGGTTTGAATGTTCAAAGTAAAAATACTCTTAGCACTAAAACTGCTCTAATCAGGGATTCCACTAGAACAGTAGAGAATCATTATGCTTTCCTGGTTAGCCTTATGTGTGGTGAAATCTCATGTTCTCTGCCACCGCAACCTTAAAGTGTTCAGTACTGATAACATTCCACATACTAATAAACAATTTCTTTCATTGCCCATTCTATCACTACTATGCCCTGCTCAGTGGATAATGGTATCCATTTCAGGCAATGGATAGAGATTTAGGAGTGAGCTGAAAGTCCAGCAGTCCAGCACAGGCAAGATTAATCACCTTCTAAAGGGGCACCTCTGTCTTCATATCAGTAAGAACTGGCTTAGATTCTTAATCATTAGACAGCTGAAATGCAGATTCAACTCTCACTGTTTATCCTGATCAACATAGGATGAGATTGAGCTTTAAACAGTAGTAATATCTAGTTACCACACAAATATGAACCTTTTCTTCATAGAATTTCTCAGATTTGAAGATTGTGTTAAATATTAAAAGGGAATCAGAGAATCCTTTGGATTGAATGGGACTTTCAAAGAACATGTAGTCCAAAATCCCTAAAGTGAATACATCTTCAACTAGACCCGACTGAACTGAGTCCTGTCCAACTTGATCTTGACTATATCCAGAGATGGGACGTTTACCAGGTTACCAGGGTAACCTGTTTCAGTGTCTCACCACCCTCATCATAAAAGACTTATTCTTTATATCTAGTCTGAATCTACCCTCTTCTAATTTAAAGCTGTTAACCCCTTGTCCTATCACTAGAAGCTCTATGAAAAAGTCAGTCCCCATCTTTCTTATAAACCCCCTCTAAGTATTAAAAGGTTATGATGAGGTGTCCCTGTATCATTTTCTTCTACAAGATCATATTGAGCATGAGAAGAATAAATATCAATGCTTTTAATTTCAGTAGTCCAGTCTTCTGCCTCATAAAGGACATCTATTGTAACTTTGCTTGTGGAAAGAGTAAAAATGTGTTAAATGTCTCACAATGTCCTATTTTCTGTCTGAGTAAGATTTTGAAGTGAGAGTAACAATTGTCACTGAAAGTATCTCCCTGCATTTGGAGAAAGTCTTTCAGAGATTATTAGCTTGTCACAAAAAGCTCACTCTGGTAACAATGATCTATAAAATCAGATATTCCAACCTGCAGACACATTTCACGCTCATTATCAAATGTATATGCACACCAGACAGGCCCATTTAACATAATAGAAAATATCTGTATTTTAAAAGAATCTAGGAAGGATGAGAAATCAGTTATTGTAGTGAATTGACCTTGGCTGGACATCAGGTGTCCTCCCAAGCTGCTCCACCTCTCCATTCCTCATCTGGACTCGGGAGAGAAATATAACAAAAGGCTCTTGGGTCAAAATAAGAGCAGGGAAATACCATTCATCAGTTACCACCATGAGCAAAACAGTCTCAACCTGGGGAAAAAATAGCTTCATTTATTGCTAGTCAAATTAGAGTTAAATAATGACAAATAAAACTATATCTTAAAAACACCTTTCCTCCACCCCTGCCTTCTCTCTGGGCTTAACTCTACACCCAAATTCTCTCCATCCTCCTCACCAGCAGTGCAGGGGTATAGGGAATGGGGACTGTGGTCAGTTCATCACACATTGCCTCTGCCACTCTTTTCTCCTCAGGGGCAGGGGGTCAATGACTCCTCACACTCTTCCCCTGCTCCAGCATGGGGTCCCTCGCACAGAAGACAGCCCTTTACGAATTTCTCCAGTATAAGCCCTTCCTACAGGCAGCAGTTCTTCCATAATTACTCCAGCATGGGTCCCTTCCATGGGGTGCAGAGCTGTAGGAACCATCTGCTCCAGTGTGGGTGCCCTGCTGAGTCACAAGTCCTGTCAGCAAACCTGCTCCAGCTTGGGCTCCTCTTCCCACTGGTTCATAGGTCCTGCCAGGAGCCTGCTCCAGCACCAGCTTCCCATCAGATCCCAGCCTTCTTCAGGCATCCACCTGCTTTGGCATGGGATCCTCCATGGGCTATAAGGGAACATCCTGCTTCCCCATGGTCTGCACCAGGGGCTTCAGGAGAATCTCTGCTTCAGCACCTGGATCACCTCCTCTCTCTCCTGTTTCACTGACCTTGGTGTCTGCAGAGCTCTTTCTCTCACATACTCTCACTCTTCTCTTCTCTGGCTGCAATTGCTGTTGTGTAGGTCTTTCCCTCCTTAAATCTGGGGCCTGACCTTGGCCAGCAGAGGGTCCTTCTTGGAACTGGCTGGTGTTGGCTCTGTTGGACATAGAGGGAACTTCTAGCAGCTTTTTAAAGCAACCACTCCCATAGCCTCCCCTGCTCCTAAACCTTGCCACTCAAACTCACTAAAGTTTTAGATGAATTTAATTAAATTGTGGTAATTGTAGTCAGTTTGTCTTTAGGAATTTGGTCTAACCTAGACAGACAGGCTCCTCCAGAGAATACTACCTTTCTTTTATATATTTATCATAGGATAAGGTGAATTGTCCCCTAAAATCCTTCAGTGTTGATTTCAGAGACAGCCTAAACAACTAATTTAGGTTAGGAGATTTACATTCTGGAAGCCTAAAGTAATACTGGATTAATCTCACTCTATTTGACATGCTTGGCATGAAAATCAACATATTCATCAAGTACTATTACAAATTAAATTTTTATCTAACAAGGTCATTAACAGTGCTATTGGTTTTTTCTTCTGAGGAAAATACTAATGACAAGTTTTAGAAAATGATACAGATATTTATGCCACTACTTAACTCTCCCCATTCCAAGTTATATTGTTGTTTTTATGCAATGACTTACCTGATTTGAATTTTTTCATAATGCATAATCTTTTCTTTCCAGAAGATGATTGTGATACAGTTACACAAAGGTAAGCAAAAACAAATTTTTCAAGTTCTTAATTCAAAGAAGGGTTTTGTATTTATTACAAAAACAAATTTCCCAGTGAACCAGGAATGGGGTAGTTGAACCACCGATTTCAACAGGGCCAGCAGGTTTAACCAGGATGCCTTTAAAAATTAAATCTAGTGAATGGAAACAAATTGTCCTTTCGTAACTCCGGATTCCTGTAATTCTGAATTAATGCTGTAGTATCTGAAAGGACCAAAACTACTGCTCACTAACACACTTTTGTCATGTACATGCTGACAAGTTCCTCTGTGGTGTGAATATCTGTTGATTTGCCATCAGCCATCAGTCCTATCTTTTGACTGGACCTGTTACTTAGTCATTACCTCCTACAGAATATTTCTTAATGAAAAAAGTCAAAGAGTCTTCTGAAAACTTTTAATAGCCTGCATTGTACAGATAACTGTTAGGAAGTGTTGTCACCTACTTTCTATCTACTCTTAAAACACTGGCTTTCTAAATTACTTTTATTATTTGTGTGACTGCAGATGCTTTCTCAGGCCCATGTCATATCACATGTGATTGAACTTGGTTTATTATATAAATAAGGCATACAGCCTACTGCAGACTACATCTTATATTTTTTCACTTTACTGTACACAGTATCCAGTACTTTTAATGATATCCTTAGAGAGCTAGTCAAAGAGATTGGGGATAGGAATGTGCTAGTAACTGTAGGTTCAGCTGAAGCTCAGAAAGTTTACAGGGTAGGATTTGTGGTATTTTGTTTGCTGGTCCTCACTCAAAAACTCTCTCTTCAGAGTAATGAGTTGAGAATCAAATTCTGCCTTGCATTTGACAGACATATGAAAAGTCTCCCTTGGGCTGAAAAATAGAATCAAAAAGAGCTAAAAGAAATGGTAATACAACAAACATTTTTGTAATCACTGAGTCACCCTGATCATATCTGTAAGGCTGAATGAAAATAAAGGATTATAAAAATAATTTATATTCCACACTTCATTCAATTTGATTAAGCTTGTTCCATGTAGGTAGTGTTACTGAAGTTCCACAGAGTTCCACTGCTTTGGTGTGCATACAGTTCTTCTTTTTTCTCTACTGGATCACGGCCACAGAGAAAGAATTAAAAAAAATACAAAATAATATGTCTGTAGTGTTTACATACAGGGGAATCTACTAAATTATGAACATAGTGCTGTCTCAAAACATTTGACTACCCTATAAAATACCTAAAGGGACTTATAGAAAAAAACTTCATGGTTTGACAAGTCATTATTTATGACTCTGGAGAAGAAGCAATATATCTGAACCTAAACATAAATCTAAAAGCCTACATTTGAAGAATTTGAGGGAATATCTGTGCCTTAATGCAGAGCTAAATATCCAGCCTCAGTATTGAAAAATGTTAATTTAGCACATTATGGGCATTGGCTTATCAAAAATAATAATCAAGTATCAACTTGTTTACATATTATCAGATATTTGATTAGCTCAGATACACAGTGGATTTGATGTACAAACCACTCTGGATACATTGAGTCAATAGTGGTAGAATAAGCAACTATGACTAAGATCCTTCAACAAGCTGTTTACATCTACTAAAGTAATTTTACAAAGGAGAAACAAAGATATTTCAAAAAGATTCTTCCTCAGTCTGATTGCCTTCTGCTTTGAAAGTAAACACATGAAGATTGTGTAGCATCTGGAGTCCATTATATTTTAATTATATTTTATACAAGTGCTGCTTCCCCTTAAAAAAGTACTTGATAGATCACTGTTTCTTATTTATTCTGCATTGATCATTGTAGATTTGGCTTTTTTATTTTCAGGCCCAACTAAATAATACCAGTAGAGAAAGATGATAAAAGTGGTGATGAGAAGTCTCAGAGACTCAATTTAAAATTATGATTACATTGTGTAATATTCACTGAAAGGAAATCTGCAGAAACGTACTAAACAGCAAAGTCATTTGGAAACTGCTAGATAGAATGCTTAAAAGGCTCTGGGCAAATATTCGACCATGGTGGAGATAAAAAGTACAACATAGAACTTCCAGTTAGCCATTGCAAAAGACTGCCAAAGGAAGCAGGAGGCTCTCATTTCTCCAAGTTTTCATATGCTTTCTGGAAGACTTATAATAAAAATATCTTTCAGTCTAAGCTCTAAATGGTCTCCGTTGGCCCTGTATTTATAAAATTACAATTGCACAATCATTTAAAACAACCATAAAGAGAAACTTTATGGTTTATCCCCACTATGGAATAAAAGCATAAACATAGGGGGGAAATAAAAGATCATCATAAAACAAATATTCCTGAAAGGACCTACATTTACTGATGTAAGTTGAATATCACCTCTAGCTACAATAGTAGGAATAGTTGTATGTTGAATAAAACTTAGGTTAACAACACAACCTCCTGCAATCTTTAATGATAGCATAGCTGGGTTTCCTGTACTTCTGTGATCTACTTTTTGTCTTAACAGCAGGAGACTTCAAAAATCTCCTAGAACCCAGTATTGATATTTAGATATTTCCAGCTGAGTATGTAATCTGAAAGGTCTACAGTTTTGTCTGACTTTGATGGAACTTGCTGAGTTTTTTCTGGTCTGAATGGAAGTCTCCTGGATGCACACTGGTGTAGAAGGACAAGGTCCTCTATATGGTCTAAAACTTCATTGCAATTTGGGTGCTTTTTTACCAAATACCTGCACCTATGTGATGCACAGCTTCTAAAGTTAATGAATGAACTTGCCTTCCCTAGTATCTATGGTAGTGCTGAGAGAATCTGTTTCCTCCTCCTTGCAGTAAGCTGAGAAAAAAAACTGAAAAAGAAAAGTGAAGTGGAGCAGAGGGTTTTCTCCCCCTGACCAGACACATTGCCAGACTCCCTTTCTATTGATATATTCTCCTAGAAGGATGTTCCATATTCGGGTGGGAAATGGGAATTGTGGTTTTGAACCCTCATCCCAAATGCAAAAATGAACAGTGGTTCACATTTCTTGGCAGTAAGCTCTACTTTAACCAACCTGGCAGCAAAATCATACTGTCTGTCTTGGAAATAAATGTAACACACAAGGAGAAAGTTCCAGGCTTTTCCTGGTGCTTTTGTTCTCTTATAAACAGTTTTAGACACTCTCCTCAGAACATTGCTTTTCTGCTCTGACCCTTCAGTAACATTGACCCCATGGCCAGAGAGCCCATAGAGACAAAGGCTTAGTATATTTGGTCTTACATGTTTAGTATATTTGCTATATCACCACAACTCCCTAAAAGCAATCATAATACACTGGGAAAATGAAATAACAGCACACAAAGGTATTTTTTAAGTCACCTTAAGAATATTTTCATTTAGTTTGTATGCTTATCTATCTACTCAAGTGTCACTACAAAGAATATGTTGGAGGCCACCCATCTTGACAGCAGCTTGGCAGAAAAGGACCCCAGGGCGTCCTGGTAGGTACCAGGTGGAACATGAGCTACCAATGTGTCCTTGCAGCACAGAAGCCTAAAGATGTCCTGGGCTTCACTAGAAGTGTTGCCAACAGGTCAAGGGGGATGATTCTTCCCCTCCATTCACAGTGCTGAGGCCACACTTGGAGTACTACACCTGGTTCTGGGCTCCCCAGTACAAAACAGACATGGACATGGTAGAGAGAATTCAATGAAAGAACAAAAAGATGATTAAGGGGCAGGAACATCTCTCCCGTGAGGAAAGGCTGGGAGTATTGGGACTGTTCAGCTTGGAGAAGAGAAAGCCCTTGGGGGATATCATCAGTGTATAAACATCTGAAGGGACTGTCAAAGAGGACAGAGCCACAGTCTTTTCAGTGGTACCTGGTGATAAGACAAGAGATAAAGGGCAAAACTTGAATATTGGAGGTTCGCTCTAAACATCAGGAGGCATTTTTTTTTTTACTGTGAAGGTGACTGAACACTAGAATATGTTGCCCAGGTGGGTTGTGGAGTCTCAGTCCCTGGAGTCATTGAAAAGCCCCCCGGACAAGATTGTGGGAAACTGACTCCAGGTGATCCTTCTTGAACAAGCGGTTGGTCCAGATGGCCTCTAAAGGTCCCTTCCAACCTCAGCCATTTTGTGATTATGTGATTCTATGATGTATGGAGCAGCTTTCTCTCTCAATTTGGACACAGAAACAAAACATATCTATCACTACACACATGAACCCTACCTTCATTGTTCCATTCTTGTCCTAAAGTTTTTTTCTTCAACATAAGGAATGAATATATAGAGCAAAGAAATAAATCCCCTGCTCTCTCTGTCTTTCCCATTCTTTTATGCACTATAAGCTCACATGGGAAGAAAAACTAATTTACATTTTAGATAAGACAAATTTGAATTTGAATTGCAATGTAAAATCAGTAAGTTACTATATATTTTTATTTCAATGAAAAAAAATCTAGTGGTAAAGACCAGAGTTAAAGGTTCCGATCAGTCAAAATTATTAAACTACTCGGGTGCTTTTTCTAATTATATCCCTTAGATACTCAAAATGGCAGGGAGAGGTCAAAGCTTTCCCTGTTTCTCCTGCAATATGTTGCATGAAATTAGTACCTTTTGAGAAAATGTCACTTTGCATTCTCAGTTTCAGATGCTCAGATAGTCTACATGCAGATGGCAGATTAAGACCTTCATAAAGTTAATCATATGAAAGTGGAGGAAAAAAGTTCTCCTAGAGACTGAGTTGAATATGTAAATATGGAAAAACATAATTTGCTTTGCATGAAATGGAAACCTTTTTCATTTAAGGAAAACGCCTAGAAAAAGCTTAATATTTCAATAATTCTTACAAATTATCTACATTTTGTTTAAAATAAAAGTATTTGAGGGCCATGACATTCACAGTGTTTCAACTTACTTTAGCATCAATAATTTTTTGAATTCTTACGAAGTGTCACATAATGCACGCATAATATCATGCTGGTGAATCAATAGTCCTAATATTTATGGCTGTCAGGAAAATTCACATTTAGTTGCTAGTTCCATTTTAACTGCATGTACCGTTTATTATAAAATTGAAGGTATACATTATTAAAATTAATAGTGAAATGGGATCATGAAAAGTACACAAAAACACTAAATATTTTTAGATTTTGTATATTTAACACTGGTTTTATATGGAGCCCAAATCTGATAGTAAGATATTGGTATTTATCAGAGTAGAAATTTATTTTTGTTACATGAAAAGTGGGATATAAACAATTTTGTTCATTTATGGATGCAATATGTAAATTTTATGAATTTCCTAAGTTAAAGCCAAACTTAGTACTGTCTGATGAGCCAAATTCTTAAAACACCACAATTCCAGGAGGAATTATTAAGTAGTAACCCAAAGCAATGACGTTTACTAAGCTATGTGAATTTAACTACATAACATTCATGAATATACAAAAAAAACTGCATTCAAAATTTCTTCCAGACCAGTTTTAACACCTAATCTAGTCAGAAGTATGTTAAAAACAGTCTTATAGTTTCAAGAATTATCCATATTTGTACTTCATTTTCTTCTGTATAGTTTATCTCTTAAAACTGTTTAGATAGACCATGAACATTTAACTTGTGACAATCAAATATAGCATAATATTTTATCCTTTGAATAAATATCAAAGATAGGAGAAAATGTAAACCCAATGGTCTTTTATGCTGAGTACTGTAATTTAATAGTAAGACAAATTAGTATAAACAGCCACATAATCAGACATTCTATATTGATGTACATTCCTTTTAATATCCTCTCACATGACTACCATGCAGCTTTTCTGCTTTCATCACCACTACTACTACATCAACATGTCACCTAAATAACTGCAATTAAGCATTCTCTGTAGCTGCTGATTACAGGATGCTGATGAACATTCCCAGTGGATTTAGCAGACTCTTTCATAACAACAACAATAATCATCTCATATTAGAATGTCTGTGCTTCTGACGACTTCTTAAATAATCTAAAATTTTAATTGTACAGACTACTGATTAATTCAGCCTAAAGTTCAACAGGAGCTTAATCAAAAGGGTTCAAGTATCACATCACTGACATCTATTAAAGATGTAATATGCATCCTAGGAAATAAATACTTAAGCTACTTGGTCTTTCAACTGAAGTAAACTTTTACAAAGGTCCACTGCCCTCTTGAAAAGAGCGTTTCTATTGCAAAGAAAGAAACAATTGTTTTCTTCCTTTTCAGTGAGGATTTCTTAATTTTGTTGAGTTCCTTGTCACTCTTCATTGAGAATAATGGCATTCAAAAGCCAAAATGCAGAATTTCAATTTCTCAAATAAAACTGTTATTATCTTTATGGTTTTGGAAACAAATAGATCATATTTTTTTAACTGAAACCAGGTGAATTCAATTGTGCAATACTCACCTGGATCAGTGTACTGTCTGTGATGATCTCTAAACTCCTTACAAACTGCATCCATTACATTATATTTTCTTCCTTTTATGCCTGCATAGCAAAAATATTCCTTGCAAGGAGTGGGAATCCCTTTGATTTATCCCATCACAGATGGCTTTAGAGGCTACATTCCTTTGAATATGTGTAAAACAGCAGAAAGAAATTTTTAAATTTTGTTTCCTAATTGTGGTCCATGTTCAACACATTCAAATCCTTTTTTAAATCACACACAGAGATGCAATCTATGACAGGTTTCTCTAAAATCAGTAAGGGACATATGTGTTAACATGAGGTTCCTATGTCAGTAAAGACTAGTGTAGAACCTGTGCTACTAATTTCTGGCAATTTTTAGAAATCCCCTCAAATGCTGCGGAACAGAGCACATATCAGCATAACTACCTTCTGAACAATCTGCCTTCTCATTCTCATTAGTTATTTTAGATAGATATGCAGCATTATTTTGTTAGCCTATTTTTTTAAAAAATGCATTTTTACTCCTTCCATGTTTGGACCAAAAGCTTGTTTCTCCATCTACCTCATCTGTTGCTCAGAATTTCCATCTTTTTCAATAGAGGAAAGAAAAATATTCTGGAGGCTAAACATCTATGTAAGCATTCCAGAAATTATCCTGGATTAATAAGGTATAATTCCATTTGAATCACTGAGACTTTGCTAGGTCTGGGAGTGTCTGTGTTGAGATATATTCTCTGAGTATTCATTGTGACTACATTGCTTCTTGGAGACTAAAGGACTATAAAAAATGAAATATGTAAGACCCACATTCACATGAAATACACATCTTTGTTGGTTTGTATCTGTTATGCTGTGAAAGACTAATTTTCTTCCTTGCAGTTTCTTGATATAGCATCAACAAAATAATTTATAGCTTCTTAAAAGCTTTCTCCAAGAAAACAGTTCTCAAACAGCACAATAAGCCACCAAAGATGTACATGTAAATATACATTCACGTATGCATATACTTAAAATATGTATGCATACATGTATTTATAGATATTCTGTGAGAAACTGAAATGTTAAAGGCTCATTACTCAAATTATCAGCCATTTGCAAAAGCAGAAAATGCTTTTCTCAGGCCAGGTTTTCACCCCACAACTGAAGGAGAGGAGGGGTGGGGGTGTGGTGGTGAAACCTCTGATCTGCATAAGAACAGCCCAGGTGCAGCAGGGGTGAGCACTTGTCACTGGAAGATGACCAAGACAAATTGACCTTTATTTAGCAACAAGCTGGGTCTTGAGTCTGATAAGGGAAAAGGTTGATAAGAAGAATATCATGGCTTTTATCATGCCAATATCCTCCCTCCCAATAGGACTCAGGTATAAAACTCTGCCCCCACTCCTGGAGGAGGAGTCCGGACATTCGCGTGTAGGTCTTAGGGTATCCATCCCTTTGGATTAGGCATAACTGGCTCAACTACATCAGCATAAGAAATGAGGGTCATGTCTTAGAAGGGGTCATGAACCATCAAAGACTTCTGAAGTGCCCCCAGACTCATTTCTGGGGCCTTCCACCAGAAGACCATGCATGATCCACTGTGTTGCATGAGACGGTGTAAAATACCTCCCCCCCGGGAAGATACCTGGGCATTCCTACCTAAATCTGAGCATATATTGCCCACTAACCTTTTTTTTTCATGGTCTTCCCTCACCTCTGATGGATTACACTGTGACCATCACTTCAAACAACAGACATCAAAACTGNTGATCTATTAGCAAGAACCTCAGATAGGCCCCCTCTATAGTGGGTTGCAACATATGCCTGTTTATTGGTCAGGTGAACTAACAGCTCATGGTCAGGTATTTGAAAGTATAAGAGTAGAAATGAAGCAACTCCTGTGATTGGGTCATTCATAGGATCTGGCTTTAATGATATTTCCAAAGTGTCTTTATCACACCTTCCCATTCAATTCAAAATGCATTAGCAAAAGGAGAATATTATTTCAACAGGGGAACAAAACTCCAGTTTGTAAACACAATCTTTAAATCTTGTGCTAACAAGAGTTTTTGAGAGCAATAGATGGAAGAAGTTAGGAAAATTAAAAGATTTTTATCCTAAAGCAAGAAATAGTACTGATTCCTTAAATCAAGTTATTTTCAGATGTGTTCTCCTGTCCTCTTCATTAGTTTTGCTCCTCAGCCTTGGGATGCTCTGGCCTTCTCTAACTGTTACCGTTGAAAGCTTTTTTGAGACTTTCTGTTGACCTTTAAGTTCCAGGCAGCAGTTAAGTTTACCTATGGTAGCATATCCATATGAATAGTCTGGAAAAAAAACCCAGATCATTTTTGCCCTTTAATTTCCCATAATACAAGTGAAAAGAGTAAGGGTGGAAGGAAATCAATCGTAACTTATCCCTTGACGAATATCAGCAAACACTGTGTCACAAAACCAATGTGAAGAAATGAAGTATGGATTTTCTGCTGACATTTGCAAAGTGTTTGTGTCAAAGTATTTTTCTAATATAGCAAAGGTTACAGTTTAACAAATTAAAGCACATGTTTCTTTTGAACTGACATGCTGGTCATTTGGGTTAATTTAAATGGCTTGTGTTTTTCTAATAAACTCTCAACCTAACCTACTGTGATTATGGCCAGTCTTTGCATTAATCTGCCATAAGTAATTGCTTTTTCATCAAAATGAGCTGAATGACAACAGTGTAATAGGCCATGACTTTATCTAATACAATTTGGAGGAAATACTATATGCCATTTAAAAATGTGCCCAGAAGTGAATTTGCATTTCAAAAACCTAGGCAATGATTTAGGTTTAATATCTCTAATTTCTATGGGCTAAAGTGCTCTTTGATATTACAGGAATTCTTGAATGAAATAACTATTTTCATTTGAGTTATAGCTTCTGTTGCCAAATTTCCTATGCAAGACAAAGCCTATCTTTGTTTTCCTAATCTCCATGACAGAATTTACTTTAAATTAGTTTATATATAGAAATATATTTAGCACTTTTGAATTATAGTGAGATAAACTATAAGGAAGACATCATAAATGCTGAGGTATAATTGGGCTGTCATGTATTATGTCTGTAATGATCATCATAGGAAATTAATTCCACTTTTACTAAGAATTGAACACTAAACATAATTTTGCAAGTATTTTCTGTGTGCTACTCACAGGTTTTTTATTTACATATGCATGTCTCCTGAGAAAATCCTTCATAAATGTAATATCATTATAAAGACATGTTCTATAATGTTTTGTGTGATTCAAGAAAACATTTTTATTTCCTAGAAGACTGTTCAGTACTACCGTTAATGAATTTCTTTGTATGAAAAAACCCCAAACACAAACANAAAACTGCAAAAATCAAGTCTTATCTCTGGATCCACGGGAAGTGATTTTGTCTCCTCTATCTACTGTTATCCCTTCTTTTTCTTTCTTTTCCTTATATATTTTCTTAACAGGTATTTTTATACTTTTATACTCCTATATTGCTACAGATAATAACCAAAATGGCTATAGAGCTCTTTTCCACTGCAACCAAATTGCTAAAAAATAAACCCT
>VZTZ01031724.1:119182-131245 GCA_013400955.1 Drymodes brunneopygia
GAAGTATGGATTTTCTGCTGACATTTGCAAAGTGTTTGTGTCAAAGTATTTTTCTAATATAGCAAAGGTTACAGTTTAACAAATTAAAGCACATGTTTCTTTTGAACTGACATGCTGGTCATTTGGGTTAATTTAAATGGCTTGTGTTTTTCTAATAAACTCTCAACCTAACCTACTGTGATTATGGCCAGTCTTTGCATTAATCTGCCATAAGTAATTGCTTTTTCATCAAAATGAGCTGAATGACAACAGTGTAATAGGCCATGACTTTATCTAATACAATTTGGAGGAAATACTATATGCCATTTAAAAATGTGCCCAGAAGTGAATTTGCATTTCAAAAACCTAGGCAATGATTTAGGTTTAATATCTCTAATTTCTATGGGCTAAAGTGCTCTTTGATATTACAGGAATTCTTGAATGAAATAACTATTTTCATTTGAGTTATAGCTTCTGTTGCCAAATTTCCTATGCAAGACAAAGCCTATCTTTGTTTTCCTAATCTCCATGACAGAATTTACTTTAAATTAGTTTATATATAGAAATATATTTAGCACTTTTGAATTATAGTGAGATAAACTATAAGGAAGACATCATAAATGCTGAGGTATAATTGGGCTGTCATGTATTATGTCTGTAATGATCATCATAGGAAATTAATTCCACTTTTACTAAGAATTGAACACTAAACATAATTTTGCAAGTATTTTCTGTGTGCTACTCACAGGTTTTTTATTTACATATGCATGTCTCCTGAGAAAATCCTTCATAAATGTAATATCATTATAAAGACATGTTCTATAATGTTTTGTGTGATTCAAGAAAACATTTTTATTTCCTAGAAGACTGTTCAGTACTACCGTTAATGAATTTCTTTGTATGAAAAAACCCCAAACACAAACATTTTTTTGTATTAAATAACAAATATCATTTTAGAAGAAGTATATTTTTCAAATCTTAGATGTACATTTTCCAAGCCACCATTTTCCAAATGGTTGAAATCATTTGGATGTCAAAGCCATAGAGTAGAGTATTCTTTTTTACGTCTGAAGATTGCAGTGAGATGATAAAAGAAAGAAATTTAGTATTAAGATGTGGTCTGCCTAGTCCCTAACAAGAATGGTTTCACTCACAGTATGCAATAGCTGTAATGCCAACAACTTTAAGTGAACATCTTTATATTACAGTGCTGCACATGACCAAAATGGTTTTTAGTTTTCCATTGCCATTGGTGTCTGGAGGAAAATAATGAAATGTGAGTTTCCCAAGATTTCAACATTTAACTAAATCATTCACAGACTTTGCCTAACTGCACATACCTGCACATAAAGATTACTGTGAATGATGTAGGAAAGGCCTCTTAAGAAAATGAACAGTGTTGAAGAGCAAAAATAAAATCTACCTAGTTCTGAGGTTGGATGTCCTATAAGGTGATGTGGAACCTTCTGTTCTCAGGATTCCTTCATCTATGAAGAGCATAGCAGAAGCCTGCTTCATTCCGTGTGTAAATTACAAGATCAACACTTGTGAAAAGTGTCTCTGCATAATATAACAAACGGAATGCCTTTTAAAGAATAGTTTCCATATTTTCTTCTGTTGAATATAATAGTAAGAATCAATCACTATAATAAATATGATAGACCCAACAATACCCCAAAATACCAAGAACATGCAAAGAATCAACCTACTGCATAATAATAATCAATTACTTAACAGTGTGTGCGAATTTGAACTTGTGGCTGTCCTTGACACAATTCTTGTTTAGGAACAACAAATTCTTACACATGGTTGTGTCATGTCCTTGGGCTTAAAACAAAAGGTGAAAACTCTGAGATTGGATTCACTTACATTCAGTTGTCATTAACCACTGTTTTATTTTTAATGAACCAATTTTAATCCATCCTTAAAATATAACTTTCTTTTCAAATGAATGGATCTTGATCACAGCACCAAGCCTGATAGAGTTCAAGTGCCTGGACAATCCTTTGAAGCACATGGTGGAATTCCTGCGCCAGTTCTGTGCAAGGCCTGGAGTTGGGTTTTGATGACCCTTGAAAGTACCTTTCAACTCAGGATATTTTATGACTCCATACTGAAGGAAGAAATGTTATTAAAATAAAAATGTAAAGTGTTACAAAATTCAAGTAGGAACCAGACAGTTCAAGTGCCAGCTATTACACAGATACTTTTCTTCACATAAACTATTCAGATATAATGTCATTAACATTTTATTTACTTATAAAATGTGAATATCCAGCTTCTTTGAATACCATACTTGGGTTCTTACAAAGTGAATGTGACACTATGTACGTATATACTTTAATTTCTTCAATACAGAATTCTGTAATGACAGATTCTATTTATTTTTCCATATAACTCTGAAGCAATAAAATTATGAGATAGAGAGAATTTTCAACCAACTATTTTTCATTGTAGAAATACAATTTTGACAGAATTCAAATGCTTTTTACTCACAAACTTCAGCAGCAGCAAATTTTGTTCTTTAGACTTATCTCAAGTTCAGGAGAGACTTCTGACTTATTCTTGAAATGAGGGACTAAGGGAATAAGCAGGGCATGAATATGACATGTAGGATAATGAGATGTAATCTTTTAATCAGGTAAAATGACCAGGAATATAATCTCACGCAGCTCCCTAGCATCTTGACCATGTGTTTTGGCCTTGCAGGAGCATAATTTTTAGTGACAGAGTTCTATCCACTATGAATGAAAACCAGCAAAATGCTCCAGAAACTCTTAAAATTTAGTTTAGTTTTGTACAGGGAATCAGAAATTTTCCAAAATTATCTTTCTGTCTTTTTCCTGTCCTCTGGATTGTTAGGGTTATTTCCTTATTATTTCAGGCCAGTCCTTTCAAACCTTCCATGTTTCTGCAGTCTTTGCTATGTTCCCTTCTACAAACTGTAAATTAATTTAGAAAGAAATAACTGTGGTACTGCAGGGTGGTCCTGGATCAATGCACATGGTGGATAGCACACACTAATAAACTTGTACGTGATGGCAATGCTAACATGAAACACACTGCTAACTCGTTTCATGAGCACAGTTCCCAGAAAGAAACTAATAAATCGTAAAGGACATCTGTTTCTGGGAACTTAAAAAATAAGCAGACTCAAAACTACCTCCATTCTAAGCCAGCCAAAGAATTAGCATGAGAATTTCAAGTTACTTAGTATCAGAAAAGGCAGAGAGCTGACAATGACAATATGCTACCAAAAAAAAAAATTGGAAAAGAATCTACATAAGACCCTGACTGCTGCCTGTGGCCTATCTGAGCAGACTGAGCTTCCAACTGTAGAAAAATATGGGAAATCACTTCACCAGCATCAGAATTCCTCCCACTCTGTTATGTCTAGCAGTTTCAGTTCTTCTCAGACAGCTGAACGACTGAACAGTGAAGTGTCCCTAGGTCACTGATGTTGAGGGAGGGAGTGGTAAGATGTGTTTCCTGAGCTGATAGAAACAGGAAGAATTCCAAAAAGATCAGAACCACGCCTTCAGTCATAGGGGTTGATTCAGGACAATAATTGAGGAAAGATACTATTTTACTGCATTTCTAGGACATACCAAGGTGTGCCCATACTTAAAAGGATGGATGCTTCTATTCATGTGGCATATGTATGACTAAAGTAGTATTCCAGTGACAATTAAAATATTGAATATTCATATTCATCTGGCAATAGAAGAAGGAACAATCTAAGATGAACAAAAGAGTTTATGTCCATTTTTCTGCAGCTGTTCAAATGCAAGGTGGAAACATTGTCTTTCTATTAAAGCATTAACCAAGAAATTTCCAAAAGCAAAGTTTACTCTAGAATATAATCAAGAAAAGTTACTAATCCAAAATTCAGTAGGTGAAAATCAAAACAGGTGTTCAAAGAACACTATTTCTGTAAAAGCATAGTTTAAAAGATACCCTGAGTTGGGTACCTACAGAAATAGACAGTTCTTGCTCAGAGGATTTATGCATGTATACAGAACAAACAGATCAAAAGAAAATGTCATTACCAATACAGAATTTGTAACTGGTTTCCTTGATTTACCAGTTTTGATGCTGAACAAAGCTTGCTGCCTTGAACTCCTCTCTTTCCATTTCATACATATAAATAAGATTTGAATTATTTATTTTGGATATAATTTACTTCTGGTTGTGGCAGGGAGCTATCACTTCTCATACTTGAGACTTTTGAAACATAAGAAGCCATATGGGACTGCTTTTAATGGAGGGCTTCTAGTGAAAATGTTCTCATACAGCTGTGAAGTCCTTCTATTAAAAAAAATACTAAATATTTGTTATGCATCTGGTTCACCTACATCAGATAAGCCTGTCCTTTCTGCCCTGAAGAATTCCCTTTTCATGTCCTTACCTGATCTGTCACAAATTTTGACATAATCAGAATTTTAATGCACTTTAACCTAAATCACAGTCACTTGCTCCTATAAAAAGCATAAGACTGTAAAATTGGATTAGCACCATAGAGTGCAATATGTAATTTTAAATCAGTATAAAATAGGGTTGTAGACCAGCATTTAGGAAGTTCTGACTCCAGTAAGGTTTGACAGTGAAAGAAAAAGGAAGAAAAACAAAGCAGTACTTGATTTCATAGTAATGGTCTCATTATTACCTAAGCTCTGGACTATGATTACAAAACATTGAAATTTTTTCTGTAATAGATATTTGATGTTTAACTAAGAAAGTAGGTTCTGTAATAAAATAAACAAAAACTATTTGAAAAGGGGAAGTTCATAAGATTAACAGATTTAGAGCACTTAGAAAAAATAATATGGCAATAAAGTAGAAGCATTCAAAACTATTTCAAGGAATCCCGTGAGGATTGACATGTAAAGAAATAATGAATTTGGGGGGAAAATTATATGCAAAATCTTCTTAATATGCAAATCTAAAAATTACGGATTATATATGATAACCTGTATTTTATAGGTGAACTACATACCAGAGATGTGTATTTCAGATGTCTTCAGATTTGATCTATTCGGATGTGATTTTCAATACAGACAAATAACTTTGGATGTCTCTCTGGAATACCTTAATGGCTCATAGTATTAAAATGAGATCTGTGTATGGTTTCTCAATTTAGTTACAGTGATTGCTTCCAAAAACTTTGTCCAACACAAACACAGGTCTTTATTCTTTGAGAAAGAAAATGTAGCCCTCCTTTTCACCATTGTAGATAATCCCAGTCCCTATCCTTTGAATCTATCACAGCTTTTCAAATCAAAGATGTTAATTATTAGAATGCTAAATGTCCTTCTACGTATTCAGAGGAACTTACAATGTGTGGGGAAAAAATTAAGGTGATCTATCTACTCATGGATGAATCTGTCAGAAAAACATAATAGTCTTTTTGCTTGGAAACATGCCAGAATTTAATCACAGGAAAATATTCTCTCACAGAGCAGTCTAAAGCAAAATAGAACAGATTTGTTCATTCTTATCTCAATAACCATTTCCTAGAATAAAAACAGAGTCATTACTTCTGCCATTATTTAGGACTGTTTGTGTATCTAATAGTTGATCACAGAATTTCAAAGATACAAAATCAAAACTACTATTACACTTCACCTATTTTTCCCTTCATATGCAGAGAAATCTTAAATGAAAACATACCAATGGTCTTATGTCAAAAGACAAATAAATATAAGTCATTAATCACCCTAGGTTTCTTCTAAAGCCTGTGATGAGAAATTACACCTTTGGAAACCAGTTGTTCTTAGATACATATTTTAACAGGAGTTGAAACAGTCCCTCCAGAGATCTACTTTTTCCTAGAAAAAGGTGCTGAGTCCACACTTAGATAATGTTTAGACATTTAAGCAGACTGGGAAGAAAAGACTTATTGGAAAACTATATATATTCCTCTCGAGGAAAGCTCTCAAAGCTAAAAGCAGTAACAATAATGCAGGGCACATGATGTAGGTAATAAATCTCAGTAAACCCTGTCCTGTTCACTGTCTGCTTCAATTACAGTTTTCACCAAAGAAGCTCTTCAGAGGTCCCATCTTTGTCAAACAGTCAAATTCCAACAACTATGTTGCCTCTGAAATACATAGAACCTCTTCACCCGTTCTTTAGGTAGCCAGGGGTACTTGCCCAAAGAATAATCTGTATTCTTATCTTCTTTTCTACTTACTATTTTATATTCTTTAGAATCATATTGACATGAAAAAAAATGGTTAAGAATGGCCAGTGAAGTGTTATTCTGTCAGATTCAATTTGCTTATTTGTTCATCGTTCACCAATCCACTATGAAGATGTTTCAAAGACAAGCCTTTTGGGGAAAATAAATATATAATTGACCTCATTTTTGGGGGTTAAAAGCAGCAGCACTTATTTGCAATCTTCACTTATGTCAGATAGGTGTAATCAAATAGTAAATAATAAGTCACTGTATGTTATGGTCCAGCCATCAAATATTCAGACATGGTTTGTACATTCTTACCAGGAGTGCATGAAGGGCTGTAGCCTTACCATAAAATATAGTCTCCTTCAGCATTGTCAAACTGCTATACTCAAGGCAAAGCAGTATGAATTTTTTATGGCATTCATATATGACATACCTAGAATGTTTGGATCACAAATATTCTTCAAAGCAGCTTGAACATGTCTACTGCACCATAAAGGAAGAGGTGTTTTGTCTGACCCAACAGTGGATTGCAAAATGCAGTGCAACATAAATAATTTCTGTATCCTGTATCACAATCACAGGTGCACTGCTTCCCAACTGTGCTGTACCCACTGCACCTGCCTCTCGTTTACATTGTATTTAGGATGGATTCAGCTGTAGTTTCAAAGCACTGGTTTCAACTTGTGCAAAATGCCCTGCTTTTATATTTACATGTTCCAGGTGAAAAGCCTAGGTGCTCCTTCTCTGCAAGCAAAGATTCACTGCAATCCCCTGTCAGTCCAAGCACTGATCTGCCTCTCAGACAAATGAGGTTGTTCTCTGTTCCCACTTCTTTACTGCACAGGGCCCCCAGGAGTCAGGAAATATTTTAAGAACATCTAAGATTGTAATCTCTACAAAACAGGAGAGTGACATTAAATTATGATCCTGAACCCAACAGCACATGTCAAGGACAATAGTATTTTCTCTCTAGAAACTAAATGTTCCAGGAATTCTATATGATATCTACCTTGGACTAACTATATTTGTATGTACATCACCTCTGGGTCCAGAGTTATCTCTGAGCAGCTCAGGCTATGATGACCATTTTATGAACTCATATCTACATGTGATGCTTCTGCAAACCAAGTACCATCCAGGATTGGAAGAATGAAAAAATTTGTTAGTGTGAGGGTGGTGCAGCACTGGAACAGGTTGCCCAGAGAATCTGTGGATGCCCTGCTGCATCCCTGGAGGTGTTCAAGGTCAGGCTGGATGGAGCTTTGAGAAATCTGATCTAGTGAAAGGTATCCCTACCCACAGCAGGAGGGTTGGAACAAGGTTCCTTCCAACCCAGACTATTCAATTGATTCCATGATTCTATGATCTCAGATTCACAAGAGAAAGAAGCGAAGTTTCCAGCTGCACTCTGCCTAAGAAAAGCATTATGGTCCTCTGAGGACTGGTGGTAGGAAACGGATCAGTTTGCTCTATGGGAGGATCGCTAAACCACTCTTACAATTGCTGTTTGATGTGTCTTACAGGGTTTCAGCCAACCAAACCCATATTCCAACATCAGTGACCCAGGCACCCTTCCATGTCCTTAGTCTCAGTAGTACCTCACAGCTGCTAAAACTAAGGATTTTCTTTTCCTAACAAAATGGTAACAGAATTTTCTGATACTTATGTTCTATTGCACAGACAAACCTCTTTGTTGGTTTGAATACTGGTGAAGTTTGCAAACAAATTCAATAGCTCCAAATCCACTGTGCTTCAAACAAGTGCTGCCTGTAGCCACTAATTTGTTTATGTGCAATTTTGTGATGTGCTTCCAGAGAGAACAACTATCTTCAGGCTCCAATCCAGATAGAAGCATCACTTTATTTTTATTATTATTTTTAATTTAGTGTGGAGAGCTACAGTATAAAGGTTGCCAACAACAATGACTAGATTTGAACATTTAGAAGTAAATTACTAAATATAATGAGATGTGGACTTAATTTGCATTTGCCATTAAAAAAAAGAAACTGGACATCAGCCAGTGCTCTTAAGCCAGACATATTAACGCTCAGAAATGCTGTCACAGCTCATGTGTACATGGGACATTAGTCATGCTTTTTGTTAATCTAACATAATATGGAACATAATTTATCAGGACATCAAAATAATAGCTTTTACTCCATTTTCCCATCTATGTGAGGATATGCACAATAGACTCCAAAGTTATACATGCACTCTATTAGAGCTAATTGAAACTAGATGATACAATTAACATGGTTCTTAGTAAAAAACATTAACACTTAATGTAAAATTCTAATCACAATAAAAGTGAGTAACATTGGAAGGAAATGTTGTGTATAACTGCAAAACATTCTTTTTAATTTACTGAAAAATAAAATTTAAAAATTTAAAGGAAATAAACCAGAAAAAAAATAATAAAGGGAAAATCAAAAATATGAAAAACATCAACTAGACCATCTATTACCTCCAGCTTTCATCATCGTATTCTTATTTTTAATAAGGATGTGATATTTCAGTCACTTCCAGAAATGATGAGTTCTCTAATTCCTGAAATTTAGATGCAACACAAGAAAATGGAACAGGTGGTCATGGTATGAATGAGTGGCAATGATAATCCATTCATACTAATACACTGTGCAGTTATGAAAATTGAACTTTAAACATTCTGTTTAGGAAAGTATCCCAATAAAGCAATGAAACTGTCTTTACTTTTCTGTAGATTATGACTAAGTTTTAATGCAAGCAATGGTCAAAGTTTCCAAGACTGTAATTTCTGACTTTTCCCAGAAAATTGCAATAAATCTCTTGTCAACATTTTGTCAGCTGATTATTTGTTTTATATCTTACTTCTACAATTTTCTTTTTACACATGCAAAGAAAACCAACAAAAAAACTATATTCAAACAATTTGGCAAATAACAGTATGATATAGGAATGTTTGTGGATAAAGGTCTTAAAAATGTAATTCACCATAAAGACTGGGACTGTGTGGAGTCATGCAGATGAAATCAACATCATAAGCACGTTATAGAGTATAAATATATGGTGAGAAATAAACACCAACAGATTTGGGACTGATTAGCAGGAAATAATAAAAGTATTTTTAAACAAATGTTACGGTTTGTGATGGTCTCTAGAGTGTAGCCTTGGAGAATGAAATCATCTGACTTACTGCAGAACAAGAAACCAACACACAGCAGAATCTATGCTGAGAAATTTAAACAAAATTATTCTTTTCCAGGATTCTAAAAGTCTCTGGGAAATCTGAATACTTATCTGGATCTTGTCCTGTCTTCCCACAAGCATGAGAAAAGTAAAATTTACCCATTTTAAGAGTGTTGTGCTAAAGTTTTTCTCTACTATAGGAAAGTTAGGGAGAGAGTTGAGTTGAATAGCTGGGTTGAATAGTTGATAATGTTGAGGGAGGGGGAGGAGAAGTGGAAGACATGTCTTAAAGACCCAATTTGCTGATCCTTCTGGGACTGCACAGGGGAAGGAAGGTGAATTAACAGATGCTGCTCAGTGAATGCCCTAAATATTTTCTTGTTCCTCTCAACAGAATGATCTGCAAACCTTTTCAAAGGAAATGTAGGTATTAAAGCTGTGACGGCCCCAGGCAACTGCCTACTTAGTCTGCATCTAGGTTATTAAAAAAGTTTTGGGGAGGGGTAGTGGGAGGCATGGGATAGAAGCCATGAAGAAATAAAATGGGAAAAAAAGGAACCTTGGCACTTTCAGGTGCTATAGTAAATTATTTCTGAGCTTTATTTGCATAGCTACTTGAACAGAAGGTGGTATAGAATAATTAAAAAAAAGCATTTAAATTGAGATTTTGTTTGTCAGTTGGGCTGCATTTTGCTTTTCTCTCAAGTTTATTCTTTAAGGTTCCTGAAATCCTTTGAAAAGTCTGTGTGTATGCTTTCAGCTCGACCCTTTCCCATTGTCTGGCTTACTTACAGGCTTTGGTATGGATCTGAGTACCAAGCAGATTTAGAAGACTTTTCTGTGGAAAAAGGACAAAAACATACCTTAGCCCTGTTTTAACTCTGCCAAAGACCACCCCCCCGCCCCCCGCCGAGACACTGCTAGTGGTCAGATGGAGTGTGACATTGCCGCTGTCTTGGGCCGGACAGCTGCCCACCAGGGTTTGGGCAGCAGCCTAGCAGCGTGTAACACACGAGTGTCCCTGACCGATCCAGGCCGAGCGGATCCTTAGACCCGGTGCAGCACCTGACCTCTCGGTGGGATGCGCACGAAGTGTCCCGGTGGATCCTCCGGTACAGGTCGTCCGGTGTCGGGCCCTTCCGTCCCTCACCACAGGCAGCGCCTCCTTATCCGATAGACACTGTTTCCAATGTGAGCTGGAGTTGGCAGGGAGGGATTCTTAGCCCTGAAATAATACAGACACCACGCCATTGTTAGCACTCTGGGCATCCGGGCACTAAGGACCCGGAGCTCCGGCAGCACCAGACTTTTAGTTAGAGGGCAAGAACCAATCACGTACAAGCCAGGGGCGGAACAAGGGAGGGACAAGGGGATAAGGACCAACTGGGAAGGGAAAGGGGAGGAGAAGGGAATACGGGCAGGGGCACAAACCAATCATCAACCGAGTAACATAGAACAATCTAGAAACTAAGGATGACAGACAGGAGATGAGCAGGTGGCAGGACAAATGGGGAAAGGGCAACCAACCCCTAGGAGACCCAGCCCCCTTCTGGGTCAAACTCCCAGTGCTTCCAGGGGGTAGGGGGGAGAAAGGGTTTTTAAGGGCCTGATCCACCGCAACAATGGAGCAACCAAAAGGCTTCCATTTCCTTTTCTAATTAGGCTGAAATACTTGCTGCCCTGTATTTTTCTCCCTGAAATGCAAAATTAGCTGAAACAAGAAGAGCTGAAAGAGATTTCTGTGTCTTTTCTCTGTGCTATGGGAAAACAAGTCACCATGCTGTTTGCTTTACACAGAAGTCTTTGCTTTTCATTGTACCCATGCCCTCTTAATGCACAACACCTGCAGAGACAACCTTCAGAGTGACACATTGGTTTCCCCACACCAGGTAAGGGCAAAGGAATTAGGATGCAACCCCATTTTTTACACCCTTCTGGCAAGAACAGACCTGCAGCTGTAGTGGCAGATCCCACTTGGACTTAATGCTTCCTGAGGGAACATCTCTTCCCAAGTCATGAATGGCTATTGCACATTAATCTGAGCTTTGAAGTCCATCATCTCAAGGAAAATGCCAAAATGCATCAGATGGACAAGACATTTAACTTCTCTTTTTATAAGTCTGAAACGAAGACAAAGAAAAATAAAGAAATATCTGCAAACAAAAAAGAAATTACGTATTACAAGTACACTTGCTGGGAAAAATTCATATGGATTTTATTGAAAGCAGATTGTTGCGGGTTTTTAGAGGTTTGGGGAATTGAAAATCAGGTAGAAATATTAGTTGTAGCAGTTTTTTGGCTAAACGCTAGTACATCTACTAAAATCACTTGATTTTGTTGTGAGGTAAGGATTAATAGTAGGCAAGGCAGGTTTATACTTTAAAGAATATAAAAAGAAATTTATTAACAGACTGAAAACAACTAATAACAATGACAATTAGGAATCAGAACAAGACCTCTTTAGAGCACTCTTCCCTGTCCCCCCCCCCACACACTTCCTCATTTCTTTCTACTGACCAAACAAAAGGTAACATCTTGACTTGTAGTTAAAGAAACCACCTCTGGAACAGGTCCCCTCCCAACCCATGTAAGGGAGAGAAACTTTCTCGTGCTCTCTCATGCTGATTCTCCATAGGAAATGCAGTTCCTATGGTGTTAGCTTCCCAGCAAGCAACTGCTTGAAGAAAGAGATTTGCTTGTCTGAGAGAACCCTTCCCATTTTTAGCAGCTTT